>OMNZ01020346.1:31150-45889 GCA_900303255.1 Lesueurigobius sanzi | reverse complement strand
AGAAACTTTCAGCTGATGAAGTCCAAAACACAAAAGAGGCCTGGTATATTCCTCATCATATGGTTACACATAACGACAAAGACGGGATTGTTTTTGATTGTACATTCACTGTTAATGGTCAGTGCCTAAATAAGTATTTGCTTCCTGGGCCACTCCTTGGGCCTACTCTTCTTGGTGTTTTGCTTCGCTTCAGACAATATTGCACAGCAATAAGTGGTGACATAAAGGGAATGTTTCACCAAATCCAACTTCTACCTCAAGACCAACCTCTCCTACGATTTATATGGTGTGAAATGAAATCAACAATCCCTCCAACCGTGTACCAATGGACAGTCCTTCCCTTTGGCACTACATGTAGTCCGTGCTGTGCTATCTATGCTCTACAGAAACATGCAAAGGAGGCACAGACTGATCCAGAAGTACAGTACTCTGTCACACACTGCTTCTATGTGGATAATTGCTTGCAAAGCTTCCCTTCCTCAACAGAAGCTAAAAGGCATCTTGACAAATTAAGAGATGTTCTCTCTTCGGGGGGGTTTGACCTCCGCCAATGGGCAAGCAATGATCCTTCTGTAATCAGTCATTTACCAGTGGAAGCAAAATCTGGCAGTAGTGAACTTTGGCTCTCTGAGGACCTAGGTGACCCTCAAGAACGAACACTAGCTTTGGAACTGTAAATCTGACAGTCTAAGATACAAGTTCAAACCAGTTGAAGAGCCACTCATTACAATGCGACATATTTACAGAGTCCTGGCATGGTTGTATGATCCCCTTGGCTATCTCCTACCTTTTTCCACTCGAGCAAAGATGTTGATCCAACAGCTGTGGAAGAAGGAACGTGAATGGGATGATCCCCTTCTCCGCCCTGAACTGCTACAAGCATGGGAGTCATGGGAAAAGGAACTGAAGCACTTACCTGAAGTCTCTCTTCCTCGTTGTTACACTTCCATGAAAATGGATCCTCTTGCAGTCAGAGATCTTCATGTCTTTTGTGATGCTTCTGAGCATGCTTATGGGGCTGTTGCTTACTTGCGTTCAGAAGATAAACGGGGTACAGTGGAACTGAGTTTTGTGTTGGCTCGTTCCCGTGTGGCTCCTAAACGCCAACTCTCTGTACCGAGATTGGAGCTTTGTGCTTCCTTGATTGGAGCACGCCTCTGTGAAGTTATCAGAAATGAGCTTTCCATACCTCTCTGTACAACAACACTATGGACTGACTCATCCACTGTACTCCACTGGCTTCAAGCTGACTCTTGTCGCTTTAAAGTGTTCGTCGGAGCCAGAGTGTCAGAAATTCAAAACTTAACAAACTGTCAAGATTGGAGATTTGTTGATTCCGCAAATAATCCTACGGATGATGTCACCAGAGGAAACCACTTATCAGACTTCCTTTCTCCAAATAGATGGACACATGGACCTTCCTTTTTATATGACTGTAAAGATTCCTGGCCAAAACTGTCTCACAGGAGCACAACCAAGAACTGAAATGTATGTTCTTTTGTGGTAATGTACAGACACCTACAAATGCTCCTAACGTTGACAGTTTTGATACCTTTCAGGATCTTCTTGATGCCACTTCGAACCCCCGACCTTCCGATCATGAAACAACTTGTTCTACCATCTGCGCCACTGTTGCCCCCAAAGGTGTTCTAAGGTGCGAGTCGCCTTAGAACAAAGTCCAGGGCAAGACAAAAGGAAGGTAATGAGCAGTGATTAGGTGTGAGTAGGGTAATGTGTTTTTTATCTAACCTTTAGAACAAAGAGGTGGGACTTACAGGTAAACTCCTGTCCTCCTACTGGTTCTTTATATAGATCCATACAGAATCTATATACAGACGAGTGCTGACAAAGCTCTTTGGATGAAGAGCGAAACGTCCTACACTTCAACTACAGAGTACAGATGAAGCCTGAAGGATCTTTGCCTACTCCTGCACGACTGAGAACTTACAGACGGGTAAACCTATATTTATTATTTTTGTTTACATTTAATGGAATGTTCTGTGCTGAATTGGTTGGGGAAAATGTTGAAATATCACAATATTGACTAAGAAAACTGTTCTTATACGAGAAAGGAACACATAATTTTTATATTGAGGCAACTTGTATCTTTGAACAATTGCTGTAAATATCAAAATAAAATAGAAACTGAAGGAAAAAAACATTAAATAAAGCAGCAAACTTTAGCACGGTTTCTCTTTATCATTCCCTTTTGGAGAGTTAGTCCTCCTATTGAGATCAGATGTTCAGAATATATAAAACTGACAAGTCGCTGTCAGCATTGATTTCCATTCCTCCAGAAACATGGTGTTGAGATCCTCTCCGGGCAGATAAGTATCTTTACACATGACTGCCAGATTTGATTGCCTTCTGTAAGAGGGGGACTGGATACACACTACATTGTATTCTCTTTCTGTTATGCCATAGTCTGCCCCTCACAGCGCCCTCATCTAAATAAGAATATTTCTTCCATGCTTGGCTGTCCTTGGAAGGATTGGTGTGCATTGGAGCCGTGGTGTCAGATGTACGGGGGGTATCCACTCGCTGGAACATGTGACCTTAGCAAACTGGAGACGTCGGCTCATATCGCTATGAAAAGTCTTTTTTTATGTAGTCTGCATGTGCTATGTCTCTTTCAGGCAAAAAATTAGAGAAGCCACAAAGCAAAGTAGAGGGGTAAATACTGTGAGCTGTCTATCATTTCAAGGTAGTCATTAAAGTATTAGGTAGGATTTTCATACAAAATTAGATTTCAGATTAACTTTAAAATCACGTTATCAACCTCTAGCAGACTTGTACTCAAATATGTATCTCAAACCATTGTTGTCTATGACTGCTAGCTTGTAGATCACACTTCTTGCATATGTGCCCCAAGTACATATGAAATCAATTAATCAATCTTTTCTTACTTGATCTAGGCCTGATGCCACTCCACAGTCAGCAGAACGAGTAATACAAATTAAATGTTCGCTCAAAGTTATACACTTTTTTTGTTTTTTACACATCGCTAATGTTTTTTCAGCCACAGCCTTTTCTCTGTCTGCTGCTCACTGACTCCTGTGCACCTTTGGACAGTACCAACTTGCGCTAATTCAGAGGGGTGTTTTTACTTCTCATGGTATCTCAAACGCATGAGGCGAAAGTTATTTCTGTCTCTTTCATTATTTGATAGATTTACATCAAAGAAAATGTTTGTGACGTTATTCATGTCTGACCCAGGCTGCTGCAGCCCAGTTACAGCCTATAACAGCACAACTGAGAGAGTGGCTTATCAAATAATATTTTCTCAAAAGTGATGCGTCGGGAAACTCTACTCTCCTGATTACTAGATGATACTAGGGCTGGGTTTGAAAAAATGATGAATCGTTTTGAATCGACTTTCCTTTGAATAGCCCGATATCGAAAACGGAAATCAATCTTTTTACAGCTTAAACGAAATGTCATAGAGACTTATGTTTTTTTGCATTCGGAAGAGGAGGGTTTGGGCTTTAAAATGAGCCCAGCTATGTCTAGGCCTCTGGGAGGCAGTGTAAAGTTGCATTGAAAATTTGTATCCAAAAGGCTAAGTTAGCATTTTACAAAACTGCTGACTCTGCACTTTACACCAATGTTTCCCAACCAGGGGTACGGGGACCCCTGGGGGTACGCGAGAGGTTAGTAGGGGGTACTTGGAATAATGTCAGATGAAGAAATAAGATGAAACATTGTATTTTTGATTATTATGGTCAAAGAAAATACTTCTTTAACTGTAAAGAGTGAGATTTTGAGTATTTAGTATTTTACCTGATAAATTGGAGTTTTTGTCATTCTCTTTCTAACTAATCAACAAAACCATCAAAGTAGGGGGTACTCGGAGTATAAATGAAGGGCCCAAGGGAGTACGTGAGACAAAAAAGGTTGGGAACCACTGCTTTACACAATCGCCAAGGGATTCAAAACGGTACTAGGTAAAACTTGTTTTGTTTTTTTGCCTGTGTTTAAATAGAACCTGGAGGGTAAAAGTATGGAGTTACATTTGTGCAAAAATGAGCAAATCTACGGGGTAACATTTGGTGCAATGGCATATAGGTCAGGTTTATAGCCTTTTATGTTTATAGAAGCATATGAGTGGAATAATAATAAAAAAGTGCATTAGTTCTCCTGAGAATGTCTACCATATCCGAGTAAAATTGGTACTTTGTGATATCCTTAACTGAATTGAAAATCAAAGTGAATCATGAATCGAATCGTGAATGGAATAAAATCAAGCCCTTGTGAACCGAATCGATTTGGGAAATTACCCAGATACCCAGCCCTAATCATTAGAGGAGTCGGACATGTCAGAGGGTGAAAGAAGCTGCGCACTACTTTTTTAGTTTTGCATTTGCTGAAGGGTCTTCTCGCATGCCTTTAATGTAGGGTATATCCACTTTTAATTTCTTTTTAAACTTACATTAGGGGTGGTTATAGCGATTAGCATTAAAGCACAATATCCTATCTGAAACTAAATGTTAAAGGCTTGAGTAGCTGATGACGATCTTTGGACAAAGATCGAAACGTCCTACACTTCAACTACAGAGTACAGATGAAGACTGAGGAATTTTTGCCTACACAAACTAAATGTTAAAGGCTATCACCGGCCTATTCAGTGTTTGAGCTCTGGCCTGTAGTTGCCGGTTTACTGTTAAAATCACGTTATGTCACTAAAATAAGGTGCTAATAGAGAGGAGAAACAGGGCAGCATCAAAACAATGAGATGGATCTTTTTTGGCATTATTATTATAGGGAAATGTGATATCAAACAAATAAAAACACAAGGTAAACATATATCATATACATATTTTAAAAACGTAATACTTGCAGCAGAAGTTGAACAGGAGCTTTGTGACAAGCCTACATGGTTTGATGGTTGCTGCTTCACACAGTGCAATAATAAATTCGGGGCTATGGGGGTCTGACATTGTCTGCGCTCACTATAATTAAGCGGTGCATTAGAAAGAGGGCTGGAATAAAACATGAGTATGTAAATGCAGCCTGGAGCTGATGTTCTAGTGATTATTACAATGCAGATAAAGCATTTCTCACAACTGCCTGTGTCTACTGAAGCCTCCAAAAACATCTGGACCTTTTAATTGAAAAATAGCATGGTGTTTCGCTGTGCTGCTCGGCGCTAAGTGAAGTCAACAATTAAGACCAAAATGTAATTGATACGAATTGCATTGCTTCATTATTTGGTGTTCCAGTCAAGAAAATTGATTTATCAATTATTTACAGGTCACAGAGCAGAGGCCATGCGTTTCTGTTCTCCGAGGATCATCTCTGGAACGTCGGCAGCGGCCCGTCCACATGAAATCACATTATTACCCCACTATGTTCACAACAAATTAGCTGAAAACTCATTTTAGTGCTGCTACTATCTACATGATGAACTGTAATGCATGGACAACTCCTTTAATCATTTCATGTACACAATACGCCTTCCCGCCACTGGACGACATTTAATTGTTCGTGATGCATATTAATGTATATTATCAATGTAATAAACTCTAAACGCTTTAATTTAAAAGCTGAATATTCGTCGAGTAACAAAGCCACCCCACAACCACCAACAGAAGATTCCATTATATTGCCTCACGTATTAACCCTTCACAGTAGCATTTTTTTCTCCACTGTGAAGTGTTTGTCCTCACTCTTCACCTCTTTCACACGGTCAACTAATAAAGCCCACAATATTTATATTACAGCAAATAAATAGATATAACTTTTGACTGAAAATGAGGAGAGAAAACACAGATTTCCTTCACATAACTGTAAAAAGGGTGAGTTAGCTTTTTTTTCCTCTTGAACAGGCTCCTTCATCCTGGCTGTCTGAAGCGCGTAGATGAGTGGGCCCGGGGCAGAGGCTGTTCGTCTGCCAATATGGCGGCAGCGGCTGAGTGATGGGCATGTGGCGATGTCACTAATGATCAGAGCGTAATGATTGGCTGACAGGGGAGCACAGCAATAGACTGTCACTGGGGCAGAGTTAAAGAGGGGGGCCCTAACGATCCGCCGGCAAACTCCTCTGTGCAAACCCTCACGATCATATAATGACTGTTCAACTAGAGAACGCAGGCCAAGCCACAAATCCAACCAAATGTGGATTAAGGCAAAAGTTACTTTTTTCAATTTTCAGGTTTTTGGCCAGTTTAATCTCTCAACATACATACTTTCTCCTGGAAACAGATCAATTGCCAAATCTTGATTGTAACTTCAAAGGACAGTTTTTCAAGATGCATTTTTATTACACTCTCAACAACATTTCCACTTTAATAGCACCTACAGACTCCTCTTGTGCTTAAGATGATTTTGAACGGTTGGTTCCAATGTATTTTTCAATATTTAATTTGTAGCCTGATTTATTGAGTTTTGAACCAAAATCCCCTCTGAATTAATATGAATAAAATGCTGCAAAATAAAACACATTTAAACCTAGCTCTATCCATCATTTAGATTTGGATCAAAAATATAGGAAATTCTTTTCAATTTCTATGTATAAAATACCTTATATTTATATGAAAACATAAAATGACTGAAAGCTTGCAATACATTTTTTTTCTCATATTATGTCAGTAATAGAAAGCAAAAGTTTCATATTGATATCACCCAGTTTAAAATGTTGCAGTGTCTCACCCTCAATAAGTTTTACTCTCTTCGAGTATAATTGGAAATAGTTTGCATATTGAACCTGTTTGTTTTATTGGATCAATGCATTGATTTTTATGTATGTGTATGATTTGTGTTCTATTGTAAAAGTGTTAACAGGCAATCCATGTACCAGTTTCCTGCCTAGATTAACTTTTGCCTCATTAATGGTGTCCTGACATAAGTGTGTTAAGAGGCAGGTCAAGTGGCAGTCAAAAGATTTAATAATTTCTATTTCAAGTCATTTCATGAGGTCAAACCATTTTTCAATGTGTTATTTGTGTGACGACTAGGGGTGTGCTCAAAATATCGATACCTAGATACCTATCGATGTAATTTAAAAAGATACAGTATCGATATTGTGGCTCTTAGTATCGTTCTTCCCCCCAGGTGTTGGACGGCAGCAAGACTGGGGAGAAAAATGTCAAAGATTTTGTATTGTGAACCTTCTGGACCGCTTGACAAAGGTCAGTGGGACCGAAACGTTGCTGGAATAAATAAGTCATAAGAGTGACACCGTGTGCGGGAGTTTTTTTGTTCTTTCCAGATTAGTTCCTTGGTCTTCAACGTACCTGTCGTTCCCATATAGGTGTGCCGAGTCTTCCTTGTTTGACGTATTGTGAACCTTGAAATGAGTTCCACTGTGTCTGACCAATTATCCTGAACACTTTATGTTGCAAACATTTAACCAAAATGTACTTTTTTATTCTTCAATAAATGAAAGATAACACACTGAGTTCAGTTTTTTGAGTAAGTGGATATGTTCATGATTAACTAATGAGCATTAGGTCCATGTTTTGTTATACAATTATATCAAATTGTATTGAGAAGGCTCTGTGTCGAGGTACGTATCGCATCATGGCCTGTGTATCGAGGTACGTATTACTTTACTTTATTGTTCATGTCTTTTTCATGTTCATTTTGCAGATTACATACAGTATGTTCATACATATATTTTTACATGAACAATAGGAACAGAGAGAAGATAAATATTGTATCGTATCGCCAGGTTCTCAAAGGTACACAGCCCTACAGACGACGGCTTGAAATCTTGCCCACCATGGAAAACACTTATCCTAAACCAGTATAAATAATAAGGAAATAGGGCTGCAAATGATGTTATTATGTGATCCCCTATTACAATGCTACTTCCATCTAATTACGGCGTTATTACGGCGCTGTAAAGTAAAGTGCAACTAAAACAGCCTGTCTATGTTTTGCCTCGATGCCGTCTCGCAGCACATTGTACATATCTGTCCCCGTCATATTTATATTTCATGCTATTACCTTTTAGGCCCTGGGCTGCCTAATGTAAGCCTGGGGGTACTTGATTTCCGCCAGCGTGAGCTTTCAGAGGAGGAAGGATCAAGTCGTAATCATGGCGCGCCGTGGCAGTGTTTTAGCAGCGGGTGTCCTATATACCAACATCCCAAGTGGGTCCGATTCTGTAGCACTCAGCGAAACGAAGAATACCTTATGACCCTATTTTTATCGGATGCTCCGTTAGCCCCGTCGCCCCGTTCTGTCTCGGCTGCGGCGCCCAACCTGCCACGAGAACAAATCTGACAAGTTCAAAGACATAGTTTGTAAAAAGTTTGCACCATTAAAAAAAAGTTAATAGTACTTTGCATAATAATAACTAGTGCCCAAATGATATGGATTTTTGGAGTCTGAACCTAATGCCGATATGGAGGGGATTAGCCGATACATATAGGCCAATATGATTACTGATTCAACTTGTTGTAGATATCTCTTTTAAATCTCCCAAACAGCAAAGTTATTTTAAATTGTTGTAAAGTGTCCTATTAAATAGCCACTTCTTTAGCTTCAGCTTTAAACCTCATGTCTCTTCAGTCTTATCTGTCAATCTTGTCTGTCATTCCTGCATTTAAGTGCACAACAATAGGCAAACCAGATAGGCACCTACCAGAGTGGGAATCTTAAAAACGCTCCACTCTCGCGCAATATCGTCCACCTGCAACCAAAAAGAGGCGCTCCAGCTCAAATATGAGAACGCCCCTAACATCCGGTCTTAAAAAACATTTCAAAATAAGGGTTGGATCTAGCCTGGTCTTACAATACCCTCATACTCATTTCGTACAGAGGGTCTGGATCTTCACAATAGAGCTCTGTTTTCAGGTTGGAGGGGTCAACTCCTTTAAAAGTTTGAAATGATTGGATCTGATTTTACCCAATCGCTAGCGCTTGGTCGTGACGTATGACGTCACCTACGACACCCGCCTCCCCCGCTTGCTGAATGGCTCAGATGAAATTTTTCCGATGTACCGCAGGCACTGAGATCAGACCCAGACGTAACATGTAGGGAAATGATAATTGACCGGAGTTTACCGATGGCTAAGGCCAGGCTAGGTTGCATCCTATATATTAAAAAACTGATTACTCTAATAAACGTGAGTTTACCCTTTTACGATATTTCAACACTTCATAGTTCAGAGCTTGTGTCAGCTCTCACTCCAACAGGAGTTCTCTGTTGTTGAATCTAGAGCCTAAAGGTGTGCGCTTAAAGAGTTCAGCAGGTGACGGCTCTCGCTACGATGGTCAGTCCAGTGATTCTCACTTGGCAACGGGACCCCTCTTCAGGGGCCTCTTCGACCCATAACAAGCCGTGATTTTATGTTAAAATATGAAATAGTACAGTACAGTATTACCCCGCAGATTCTGGCTGATTTAAGCATTGGATAAGCCCATGGTCAAAACAACTAATCATCGGTCAGCAAAAGACACAAAGACGCTATTTTACATAATAAACAAAAGTGAACTTTATTAACAGATAAACAACAAAATTTGTTTATAAATGGAGTTAACCTTTTAGATAATAAATGCAACAATAAAATAATTAGAGCCTCGATACAGAATTCTAAAATAATTCAGCCTAATGCATAGCTTACTGGAATTCATATTTCTGTAACATCAACTGGAATAAAATCTGGAACCTGCCTTTTAAATATTGTATAAATAATAAAATGAGAGAAATACATTTTAAAATACTCCATAAATATCTAACGAATCAATCTCCAAATTTACCGATCAACCCCAGTTGCAGTTTTCCAAGCAGCCACTGAAAATATTATCCACCTCTTAGTTACCTGTTCTATAACCACAGCTCTTTTACTTTAAGTTAAGCCGTGGAACTGACATCGTAACAGCGTGCCTCGCAAACGCTTTCTGATTGGTTGGAGAAAAATCACAGGAACTCCCACTAGGGTGTTCTGGTGATCCACCAGGAACGCCTTTGCTGCAGCCCGACCCTCCTCCTCTCGCGTCACCGTGTAAAGGGTGAAAAGCTTCTCGTCACATAGAAATTACGTGACAGGCATGTTGCCACCTAGCCATCTGGCGTGTATACTGCATCGATAAATGTGAAATTTCACACACTTTTGCATGCAGATTTCACCCAAAAACACAACATGCGGAGTTAAAAGTGAGAACGAAATGGTTTCTGTGCAGAGGCAGCCTAACACTGTCCCAACCAAATCCCAACAAAATAAATACATTAAAAAGCATGGCTAGTTTTCATATTATATTGTTATATATATATATTATTGGCAAAATATTGTCCGATAGCCAACATTCCTCTGATTGCCGAGCGAATTTCAGTCGTGCTCTAATAATAACAATAACAGACTGACGTCAATCACAGGGGGACAGGGTGAGTGAAGTGTCTTGCCCTAGGACACAACTGCAGAAGGCAATGCCAGAAGCAGCAATAAAACTAAACTACAGCCCCCCAAAACACACAGAAAATCTTACTTTGTACCCTCACATTTCTCTCTCCGCGTCAGTCATCTCTCTTCGGATGATTTAAAAGCCGTGCACCATTTTAGCATAGCAACATTTTCCATCATAACCATCACCAGAGGAAACATTCAGCCCATCAGTCGCTTTAATTATAGCTGGATCCCATTCAACTTGTGTCCTCGCAATATAATTTTATCTCAGTTAAAGGAAAAAATGAAAGGTTGAAAAAAAAAAAAGCCGGCAAGTACTTTCGTAATTTAAGAGAGTGTTAATGAGTGGCTGCTAACCTTTCCCTGTTATCCATCATGTGGTAATGGAGGCGAGGATCCCTTCTCCAAGCTGCTGCATTAGAACCTTCTATTAAATCTAAATATGACGTGTACGGGAGAAATTAAGAGCGTTTTTGGATAGGTCTGATTCATTCTTACACATATACTGTCCAGGAAGGTCCGAGGCGTTTTAACTGCATTGATTTGGTGGGACGTTGCAAATGAGAATGACGTTATCCTGTATAATTTGAGTACGGTTCGTAATATTTTATGGTAAGATTGTTTGCAGCGAGTCCGGGTTTTATGGCCATGAGAAAAACAGGCCAAAGTAAATTTTGAAATGGTGTTTGAACACTCTAATGGCTGAGGTGGACGGGTCGCACGCCGGCATTTCAATCACAGCCAACCTGAAAACACGTGGGTCCACATTATTTTTTATAGCTTATAGTAAATGATAAGTTAGAACGGATATGCTATGAGTAAGTGTAGTGATTCGACCCGAAAATCACACAGTTGAAACAGTCTGCGGACCAGAAGTAATCAGTAATGTTGTATTTGAGGCAAAAGCTGTTAAAATTGGGGCTAAATTATAATTATGGTGTTGGGAATGAAATAGTGGGTTGTGGATGATGCTCGCAATTTTCACTTAGCATGAAAGCATTAAGAGGAACTGCTATAAAATTTGTGATTATCTTTATAGAAACATTTCATTGCGGAAAGTACCAGTCGTGTTGTATCATACTCATTTCATTTGCTATACTGTGATATTACTTTGTTGTATTTGAGCTGTCGTAGCTCCAGTTATAGTACTGCTTGTTAGCTAAGAGGAATTAACTTTAGTAAAAGTAGAAGCAGCCTATACACTGCAAAAAGTCATATCTTAGTAAGTTAAGTAATCTAGAAATGAGTAAAATTTTCTTGAAATAAGTACTTGGTTTGAGAAACTAATTTCAAGATACTTGTCCATGGGGCAAGTTTTTTACACTAAAATTAGGCAAAACACCAATTACAATCTTATTTCAAGTTATTTTTGTTTAATTTTGAGTGTGTTGTGTGTTTTTCTTAATTTTAGCGTAAAAATCTTGCCCCATGGACAAGCATCTTGAAATTAGTTTCTCAAACCAAGGACAAATGTACTTATTTCAGGAAACTTTAACTCATTTCTAGATTACTTAACTTACTAAGATATGACTTTTTGCAGTGTAATAATCAGGGCTTTTAGCATTAGCATTTGGCAACGCTTTGACTCATGAGTCCGTCACTCTCAGGCCAATATCACTATGTCTAATGCATCCATCGACATAAAACCAAAGCCAATATCAATTTAAAAATCATGTGCCAAAACATAACAAATATAAATGTGTATCGTACAGCAGCAGCAGCAGCAGCACACTCCAAAAAGTGATATTTTGATCAGTTCAAATGACTAATTAAGATAGATTTGACCCCAGAGTAATTTGCCAAGTGGAAATCTGCCTGTGGAAGTATTTTTACACTTCAAATTTCAAATATGAAAAAAACATCTTTAAATTGAGATTTATTGTCTAATTTTAAGCTGAGTGAGATGCTTGTTCTTAATTCAAATGCAAAAATACTTAGTCCACTGGCAGAATTTGTTTTTACTAGGCCTGTCAAAGTTAACGTTTTTACTCACGAATAATAAAAAAATAATGAATGTTATTGTCGCAAATTAATCGCACATGTTTTGACCGAACTCCAAAGAAAGTGGGGTTTGGTAAAGTAAATTTACTTGAGGCATTTTTATAAATCAGTGTGTCTCTGTTATATCATTGGAACCCCATTGGATGACAAGCCACGCCCCAAAAATACATTGAATTTGTTATTTATATTGTAAGATACTAGAATCTTCCACAAACTGTTGTTGAATAAGCATTAAATCAACCCAATCAGCTGAAATCGTAATAAAAAGTTTTTAGTCAAATTAGGGTGTTTTTCATGCCAGGGAAATGTAAATAATGAATCAATAATAACATTAAATGTGATCAATCAAATTTCAAGTGTGATTAATCTGAATTAAAATAATGAATCGATTGACAGCACTAGTTTTTACATTCCTACTCAAATCAAGAAAACTTACTTTTTTTTTTTGCAATTCAGTAGTACACTGCACATTTTCTTGAAATAAATATATTTGTTCTCGATTTGCATTATTAGCATTGTTAGCATGATTAGCATTATTGTTAACCTTTTAGCTTAATTTAAGTGTAAAAAAATGACCCCAAATTAGTGACTTAAATCAAGGACAAATATACTGCTAATGAAGATAAGGGCGTTTAAGTTCGGGAGCAGGACCAGACCTCTCGCTCATTTACGGTCGCCACCCGATCTAAGCCGACTGTGTACCCACCTCGTCCTCTTGTCCTACATCTCAGTGCTCCACCTTCCCACCCTCTTTTGTCTTTTTTTTTTGTTCTTCAGGTACGGGGAGACGCATGCTGGGAGCCTACCCTCGAACGAAGCCCCAAAGCTGCATTTTTATCCATGCCACGTTCTCGCTCAATAAAGTATTTTTGCATATTCGCCTCAGAAGTTGTGGTCCTTGCTAGTAAATTTCAATTTTAGTTTAAACTCATAAGACAAAGTGGGCTTTTTCTGCTGGTCCAGCTCCAAGCAGCGTTTTATCAGGCCATAAACCCAAATTCACATAGTTAATATTATTCACATCATATTTTCATTTTCCAGTTCCTCCCTTTACGTATTTCCTTCAGTTGGCCCGGGGCGCTCCGGCTCCAGCTCCAAACCAGATGTGGAGCGGTTTCTGTGTCAATCCAATAGCCTCCAACTCCTTTTGGACGATATGGAAAAGTGCAGGAGGGCAAATGGTGAAGTCAGAGATTCCCCCTCCCCTTTCTTGTCATAAATCACCCTTGGCAGCACAGAATAGGCTACTTCTAAAGACATCGCTACTGGCACTATACCCCATTGCCATTCATCACCTCCGAGAAAACTACGAAAATCACAAAAAAAGAGAAGAAAAAAAACATCGCCAAGCAAATAACCTCTGAACCAACCTCGGCATTGTATTAGCAAAAGAGCATTTCTATAAGGCCAGGCAATGAGTGCCATCTGTGAACTCGGCCTATTTTACCCACACTGACGCCTCATTGAGAAGGAAATTTGGCAAATGTCTCTTTATTGCGTTTTATTTGTTTGTTAAAAGGACGCTGCATGGGAGTTAATCAAGGCAATCAGAATTTAAAGAAGAAAGAGTTAATGGAACAAAATGAAAAAAGGCTCCACAAAATTTTAAACATCCTATGCCTGATCTTTGTTTTTAGAAGTTGTACATTTAAAAGTATACATTTGTGGAGAAAGTACCTTTGTGCGCAGTGCATCTAATTGTAAATATTTTTTATCGATGGTGAACTAGCGGGCTTGTAGATTGTCTACATCAGTGTTTCCCAACAAGGGGTACAGGGACCTCCAGGGGTACGCGAGAGCTTAGCAGGGGGTACTTGGAATAATTTCAGATCAAAAATAAGATAAAACTGAATTGTATTTTTGAATATTATGTTTTAAAAAAGCTACTGGCAAACATTTAACTGTAAAGTGTGAGAGTTTGAGAATATTAAGCTGCCTTTAAACTGATAAATACAAGCTTTAGTCATTCAGTTTCATACTAAACAACAAAGCCATTGAAGCGGTACGTGACGTGAGACAAAAAAGGTTGGGAACCACTGGTTACCGCTGCTGCACACATCTTGCACCAACGGACCTTCCGACCACACTGCAAAAAGTAAAATCTTGGCAAGATATAATTTCTTAAATTAAGACAAAAAATACTTGTTTTTGACTCGCAAGTATTTTTTGCTTAAAATAAAAATGTCGGGCAAGATAATTTTGCTAATTTTAAGGTAATTTTGACTTAATTATCTTATTAGGTGAAATAGTCTTTGTATTGAGTATTAACTGCTAGTTTCAAGTACTGTGAGGCTTAAAATAAGTATTTTACACATTTTAAGATGATTGACCCAAAGTTAAAGTACCTGAACTGGAATTTTATAAGATATCATTTCTTGTTTAAAGATTT
>OMNZ01020346.1:11685-31130 GCA_900303255.1 Lesueurigobius sanzi | reverse complement strand
AAAATACTTGTTTTTGACTCGCAAGTATTTTTTGCTTAAAATAAAAATGTCGGGCAAGATAATTTTGCTAATTTTAAGGTAATTTTGACTTAATTATCTTATTAGGTGAAATAGTCTTTGTATTGAGTATTAACTGCTAGTTTCAAGTACTGTGGGGCTTAAAATAAGTATTTTACACAGTTACCTGAACTGGAATTTCATAAGATATAATTTCTTGTTTAAAGATTTTGCATGATCTAGTATTAAGATAAAAGGAAAAATATAAGTATCAAACCAAAACAGACCAAACTCTATGTTCCAATTTCAAGTTATATTTACTAAGCCATTTTTTTTCTTAATAGTTCTAAATGTTACTGCTTGAAAAAAGATAACATTGCTTGTTTTAAGTATTATTTTTTCTTATTTTAGTATTTTTTTTTCTTATTTTTTTTAAGTGGACTTTTTGCAGTGCACCACCATTCAGTCACCCAGACATGTGTAAAAAACTCTCTCGTTGCATGTTGTACTACATTTGGTAACTACACATCAGCCAGTAAAGCATTGGTGAATTCTCCATTCATCATTTATGACACATTTTAACAATTAACATTAAAAAGCGCCTGGAAAAGATGAGAATATTATTACAAACTACAGCAATTATTACACAAAAAAGTGAAAATTGTATTACATTTGAGACTGTTACTACATAATGTGATCTTATTACAAAGTTTGATCTACAGAGCAAAAAAAAAAGCAAAAGATACAGTGGAAGTACAGTATACGGCGTCTAAGTACAGACACTGTTTTAAACTAGAACTGAAATGTATTGAATCCATTTCTGATCAATCCCCTCCATACGCCCCGCTCTGACTTACACGCCTGTGGTGCTCGCTGCCTCGGTGACAGTATGGAGATGAACTCGGAGGAGGAGTGATATTTCCGTCTCACTCTGCATGAACTAACCTTTAGCCTGCACCTTAAGATGACTGCTGTTTTTCATTCCTCCTCAGCAGATCTGACGGCCGTGGCAGTAATGGCGCTGACGAATGCCAGAATAAACAGACGGCGGGAGACAAGACAAAGAAGACGAATGTGTCTGAAGGCAGGAGTCTTGGCACTTTTCAGTTCGACAAAAACCTGGATTTCATTTAGATCTTTTTGGATCTGTTAGAGAGACCTTCAGACCGTTTGGGGCCCTAAACTCTTTTTGTCACTGGTGTCTAGGCGAAGGCAGCGCAAAAAGTAAGCGTTTATTTTTGGCTTTCAAGTCTTAATTTGTCCCATAAATACCTATTTGTATTACATTATGTTTATTATTAATCATTTTTCAATGTATTAATTACCAAGAGTTTTTATTTTGTTTAGAAAAAAGTAATTATTATCAAATGAAGAGAAAAGTATGAAAAAGAAAAGAAAAATGACTTTTATTGAAATAGCTTTCAGCAAATTAACTCTTGGGCCAATTTGTTCATAATCTGTCATAAAAAGTTTACAGTTGGTTAAGTTCAGAGGCAGGAAACGTGTATTCAAATACAGAGACTTTAATGTAATATTATTTACATACAGTTGTGCTCATAAGTTTACATACCCTAGCCAATTTTTGATTTTTTTTTCGGATATGCCAGTGCAGCAGTGGATAAAAGATGCAAGGGTCTGTCAGGAGCCCAGAAACTTACTGACCTTTGATCAGAGATGGTCAGATATATCGGTGCCGCAGATATTTGCATATTTTTCAGTGGGGGATTGATATTTTTTCCAGTTAATTACTTAGCATAAAAGTACATTTTTCTGATAGACCTATGTAAATATTCAGCCAAAAGAGGCATTTCACTCTACAGTTGTATTTAACTATTTTTTTTTAATAGCCAGCATAGTCTCTAAAGAAATCTGAGTGAACCACTGTAACCTGCCAAAGTCATATTGCATGTATTATCATTTTTTCCAATAATGAATTTAGGAACTTTACTCCATGTGAAAGGGTCTTGCTATTGATTTTAAATGTTGATATTAATATCGGGAAAGATCGGATATTGATATTGGCAGATTGATTGTAAGCAAAAAGATCACAGGTGATAATGTTTACCTTTAGTAACCATTCAAACCTGTTTGTCCCATTCGTGTCTGTATTATTAGGCCAAGATCATCAAGGTACTGTATGTAAACTTTTGATCCGGGTCATTTGGGTAGTTCCTGTTGTCAATCATTATTATTTAAAAAGAGTAAACACAGATTTTTTGACAATAAATGGCTTCACACGACCACTAAGTGAAAAAATGTTTTTTTTGTGTTATCATTCATATTACATTATAAAAGAAATCTGCCAGGGTATGTAAACTTATGAGCCCAACTGTATAAACCCTTATTGAGGAAAAGGCTTTAAAAGCATTGAATATAACAGTAGGCCCAGACTCTTCATGGACAACTCCTGTACGACTGAGAACCTACACAGTTATATATAGTAGTTACTAAACCACTTGAATGAAGGATTTATCAGAGTTGTCTGTCCTTGGATTGCGGTGTTTGTCACCTGTAGCCTCTAAACCCATATCCTTCAGATACTTGACCCGACTGGAGACTTTCACCTTCATTTGCATCAAAAGATAAAACACTGGGGATGGATTTACGGTGACAAATGCTCTTGGATTAGTTTCTAGTGTGCAATATGAAAATTTACAGTTGGCATAAATATTAATGCATCATTATCAGCTGTCTGATTTCATAAATAAGGAGCGCCGTGTCAGGTCTGGCGTAGATCACTTGGATGGGCCACTTTCTGCAAAAGCTCACTTTAAAGAGCTTTGTGAATTTAATTGGGAAAATTGCAAATCAGGTAGTCAGCCGAATAACTCACTGTCACATTTAATCAATAAACTTTGTAAATCAACTCATTTAATTTATAAATGATCTTCTATAGATCGGGCAACCAATTAAACAATTAGCATACATTTAGAGATTAATTAATTTAACCATTCATCACGCTATTTCAGTTCAGATTTTTGGAGCCAGCGTTTTTTGGGAGCGGACGAGCGCGCCGGCGCCGGAGCACTACATCACGCCTGTGGAGCGCAGATTGTGACACAGCCAGATTTACTGTGCTAAAAATCAATGCAATTAGGAAAGAGGCTGGATACTGGCCTGGGGTCCACACACCAGTCATCTACACGGGACACACACGGAGACGCACACACTCGCCCCCAAACGCCAACTCGTGTTTTAAATCAGGACACTTCGAGGAGACTGTCCCGAGAGCGCAAAAGCAGCACTCCTCGGCGCGTGTCTCCGAGTGTCTCCGTGTCCATACGTCTTTGTCAAATTAATAGTGACACCTCAGTTTAATTATCACAAACAAATGAGACAGTTGTACACATGATTAGTGGCCCCTGTCTCTCACTTCCCTTATTGATGTTAGCGCTTCGCCACATTATGTACTCCTGCTGTATTTTGTTTGTTTGGTTGGGACAGTTAATGGAAAACGCCGGGTTGTATTTGCATGTAGTTGGAAGGGATTGCATCGAAAACTTTGATTACATCTACAAATGATGGATACCGGATATCTTGTTTACATCAATAAGAATAATTGCATTTAAAAAAGCAATAATAGTTTTTATAGTACAAAGGTGTTTCATTAGTGATAGATTTATTATTTGTGTGTTGAACTTAATTGAAGTGTCACTCATGTTCATTACCACTAATTATCTCTTCACTTACTAACCTTTTGCTTGTAATGTAGAGATGCGTGGATTCGATGTCATTGCTCATTAGTAGTTTTTCCTCACGGAACAATACTAGCTTTAAAGAAAAGCAATCTCATCTATTAGGTGGCTATCTTTTATTTTAGCAGCATCTCGAAAAAACTCAATTAGCCTCTCGTTGCATCCCCAGCCACTCGATTTTTTGATTGAGAATGCCTGATGCGCCGAGGAGATAAGAAATCAAGCAAAATTTATAATAATACTTAAAATACTATGTTGCAGTTAAGCTGTGTATAAGATAGGCCTCAACTCAATGTTCCAACTCAAGCTCAAGACAGTTCTGTTAAGCTCTGCATCATTTACACTGATTCTTAATTGCGTTTGGATTAGGGATGTCAAGATTACCGTGGTTATATTATAAAAGCTCACGGTAAAGCTGGACACACACTAGAGGATTTTTAGCCAGATTTTTTGTCTGAGGAGGCGTGGCTCAATAAAAACTTTCCCTCATGCCATGATCTGTGGTGGGACTCCTCATGTGTGTGTGTACGTGTGTCCTCATGTATGTCCTTAAGTGTGTGTGGTCTGTGCACAGATCTTTAGTCTCAAAAGCTTAGATTAATCAATGTTCAGTAGGAGCCTCAGAGCATCCTTGTACATATGCTACCTGCAGCTAATTTGTTTGTTTGTTTTGGTTTATTTGGTTGGGACAGTGCGTGCCCATGAAGAATGCATGTGAACACGCCACTCCGGATTGTAGCCTTGGGCTAATTTCCATCCGTTGTCCTCACAAACTCACTCTCATTCATCCTGGCCTATTGTACATGTTTTTAGTGGTAGGGGAAACCGAAGCACCCGGAGGAAACCTACGCAGATACGGGGAGAACATGCAAACTCCACACAGAAAGGCCGCACGGGCCGGGAATCGAACCCGGGACCTTCTTGCTGTGAGGCAAGAGCGCTATCCACTGTGCCACCGTGCCGCGGTGTTTGAACTTAGCTTTTGAATAGCAGCATGATAAGAAATGTAATCTTGTTTTAGGTGCAATAAGGCTTCTTTCTTTCTTATTTCAAGTGCAAAAAATCTTTTTCCATTGGGTGCTTATGTTAATTACCTACTCAAATTAAGGTAAAATATTCTAAATTCAAGAAAATTCCACCTAATTTTAGATTAAGTTTTTCAGTGAAGTTTTCCATCTGACTAAGATTACAAGAAAATGCATGGAACTTCTAAATGTGAAAAGGATATGTTTTTCTTCTTTCTTTCTTTCTTCTTTCTTCATTTTTGCCATACAGTCCAGCCCACAAATTGATTACGCATAATTCCCTTTCCTACAACTGGATTCCTTAGATGATATTAAACATTACTGCATGTAGTAATCAGCCTGAGGTGTACACGCTGTAGCTCCGGAGAAGGTGCTGTGAGGTTGTTGTGGGGCAGTTGAAGCGCTGTCGGGCCTCGGCTCTCTGATTGTCTCATCTGTCTTAGAGCCGTCAGCGGGATGTGACAGGCCAGGCCCATTGACCACTGTTGGGCTTAGCATCCGCTCCTCTCCCATCACCTGCCTGCCCCATCTGAGCGCCTCTTGCCGTTCCCGTTTCTATGTCCCGGACTTCTTCTCACCTCCAAGTTTCTACAACCGGAATGAGGGCTCAACGCCTCGGTGTCAGGAGACGAGCTAACAATTTCTGACTGCGGACTTACAACCCGCGGTTCCGGGTGCTGCTTTCACTTTGTTGCTTTTGATAATCCGTCCTGTCTGACAAAGTGACGAGGCTTCACGGTTAACCGAGTGTGACGCGTCAGGTACGTTTGACTTTAACTCATAGAACTAGCTTTGACTTTAAGTTTACAGTGGCTGTGTTTTTTTATGATTGCATACATTACATCACCGTATTTCATGACAAGTGCTGGGTTCTGCTGTCTACTTCACTTATCCAATCTGTGTTTCAAATGGGCAATATTACGCTAAAGACTAAATTGAGAGACTAAATTGAAAGTACAGTTAAAAAAATAACTTCACATAGACTTAGGCCCCAAATAAATTGCACATGTGTATCTCCCTACGCTTGTGTCAATCAGTTTTTGATGCATTTCTTTTCTAGCCCACAAAAATGCGTAGATATCAGAACATAAAATCAGTTTCATTTTGTAAGCCTGCTGCAAACACGTATTCCATTCAAAAACATTTGCAAACATTTTTGCTTTTCAACCCATTTTTTACATTAATGTCATGGATGCAGGCGAAGTGCTTTGCTCTCCTCTCAATTCGGAGTCACTGGTGCCTAAACCAAAGTAACTGCCTGGACATCCAATGATTTGGGGCCTATGTACCTCTGTGTTTATATTTTCATTAGGTGGAGTGGGGTTCACCTTCCTCAATCGGTGTCTGTGTCTACGTAATTATAAAGCAGACAGGCTGTTATTTTGTCTTATTTATTTATATTTATCCGTGAGGAGTTGGGATGTTGGAGATGCCTTTGGATTGTGTTGGGAGTGAGTTGGAAACGGTCTCGAACGGTCTAGACTCTAGTCTCTTGGTTCTTCTTTTGCAGCTGTGAACACGAGGATCAGGCATGGCGTCTTTAAACCCGTAACAGGAGGGAACCATGTGACTGAAAATCCAAATCATGGACACAAGGGGGTCGAGGGATTTCTTTTTTCTTTACATAAGTGAATGCCTAAATATATTCAATTCAATTTACTACAAGTTTACCACTATAATGCTTACTATTCTCCACAGGCTTACGTGAGAGGGATTGTTTGTCCGTCATTCTCTCAGTCAACGCTGCAAAAACCTAATATTTAAAAACAACTCCGCTTCTGGCCCAAAGTTGCGAAAAACTAACTGCCTCCATAGAGCTGAAGAAGAACAAATAGGAAACTGAATTTGAAGCTCACGATTTTTGAGGACATTTTTATTTTTATGTGCTTTTCCTCTGCTATTTCCCCCCCCATCATCATTGAGTCCCCGGTTTTAAAGCAGTCTCCTCTTCAGGGATAACGGATGAGCACAGATGAACAGTGTCAGGTAAAGAGCTTGTGAGAGACGTTTAATGTGTTTTATATCAGTGTGTCTGAATTGTCCGGGAACACTTGAATCACTCAGTGTCATCCAAATGCGGCGTAATGAGACTCGCCTCCTCTCATCTCCGAGCAAACGTCGCTCTGCCGTCACTCACACTAACGCAGGAGAAGGACGTATCGAGCCTTTTGAAGACACGCTAGGAAATGACGGTCCCCACTTTTGCATTGCTCAATAGCTATTATTTCCTTACTCCAGTAGAAACGTCAAAGGTCATGCACCGTGGTAAAGTGGTTAGCCCTCTCGTCTCACAGTCCTGGGTTTGATTCATGTGGGGCCTTTCTGTGTGGAGTTTGCATGTTCTCTCCTTGTCAAAGGGATTTTCTCTCAGACTGGCCAGTCCAGAGTGATAACCCTCTGTATTTCTATGCTCATATTTGTTTATTTTCATGCTCAATGCTCAAATTTGTTTATTTTGCGGTTACATGTTCTTAGTGAGCAGCATCACTCGTGGGATGCTGAAGTAGCAAGATAAGATAAGATAAGATCGTACTTTATTGATCTTACAGTGGAGAAATGTACTTGTTACAACAACTCTTAAGAGAGGATCACACAGAGGGGGGGTGCAAAAAGTCAGGAAATTGTGCCATCAAAGAAGAAAAAAAAGTTTGCCAACAGGTAATAATAATACAGTACTAGACAATAAAAATAAAACTGTATAGACATATCTTGTGTACACTGAATAAAAAGTAAGACAAACTCTAGAGGAAGAATATCCCTCCAAAAAAATCTAAAACAGCATGTGCTATATGTGATATGCATATACTATATACTATACAGTATGAGTATGACTCCAAGTATGACTATATAATAAATGACTGTTTACATTCACTTAGTTGATTGATAAAGTGACATTGCATCTATTGTAAACATAGGGGTTATTGCACGTATTAAAGTATTAGTATTGCACATAGAACTATACAGTGAAGTTGTACAGTCTGACAGTGGTGGGTATGAAGGACCTGCGGTAGCGCTCCTTCAACAACCCATGGATAGGGCACAAGAGAGCAGAGTGTTTTCCAATCAGAGGTATATTCAGTTTTAAATGACCAAAACACATTGACAGTAGGGAAGTTTTGTTACTTATAACCCTTTAATCAAAATGAACGCAGAGCAAAACAACCCACGTCCGCCCTTCGCTGATATGTTCGCTTACTGTCTACTGTATTTGCTCAGGTTTGCTCCAGAAATGTACTTTATTCAACGGTGACCATCGCTGGTACAGTCAGGAGTCTGGATTTTTCCAGTCAAGTTTTCTCTGAGTGCACTGGTTTCCCCAATCAAAAAGATTCTTATTTTGGCTTTAAGAAACCAAAAATAGTTATTGAGAATACTTGAATTTCAGTATGTTAGTAAGCTTGCTTGCATACGTTATATTGATATACTGTATTATAAAATTGAATTAAAATTGTTACAGACCCCCAGTATAATGCCTAGCACATGAGGTGGCGATTCAGAATCCTCAAAGCATTTCTGCACACAAAATCTTGAGAAGAATCCCTGAGAGCGAGACTGCGGTCACCCACTGCTCTTGACAGGTTGCCCCACAGGCATTGAAAATGAAGTCTATTTAAACATCTGGATTAAAGGACCGTAAATCATTGTGTGATTCAGAATCAGACAATTATGTATTTCCAATGGCGAGTTGCAAGGTATTGGGTTTCCATAACTGAGAAATGCGTGTCATTCTCCTGCTTTAATGTTTACCGCGCTTGGGATGTTTTGAGTAGATTAGTCTTGGCATCATGGTTTTTCTGTGCGTTTTCTTCCCTGTGACAGAGCGGCCTGACAGGGGGAGCTTTTTTTTGTTGCAATTGAGAGAAAACTTTCCTCCATTGTTGCCAACACAAATGGATAGTAGGCAGGCAGGGTTCACCGATGTCGAGGGGAGTTTTGTTGTTCTAACCAGGTTGTGATGAGATGATAAAAGCGAGAGAATAGCAGTGCGAAAACAGAGTCGAATCTCTAATTATCCCCACCTGTGCCCGCACCAGTGAGAGGGGTCGCGATGAAGCTATTAGCTGTCTCTCCACTGGCACCACCAAGAGTTTGTATACATCTGTGTCTTATTTTCTTTTCTGGCACAATCAGTCCAGCGAGCTAAGCAGGCATGACCGGATTTGGCAAGTTCCAAGGACTCTGGCAAACTTAGAAACGGACGAAGCAGCGGAGATGCAGGAGAAAGGGGAAGAGCTGGCATGGACTCTGAGTCAGCTCTGGCCCTCGTTGGTTACTTGAGACGGGCGTGTTGCTTGGAGAGGCTGCACAGTTGGTCAAAACAGTCAACACTATGATGAAATTCGCATATGGCATTTTGGGAAATAGCTGGATTCATTTTTTTCATTGTTATATACTGTTAAATCCTGTAAATGTTGGTGTTAGGGATCTGTTAAGATGATTTGTGAATGTTGGCATAGGCTAAGGTAAGGTATACGTTATTATTTACCATTAAGGGAAGTTGAGCTAATCTTCAGTGCCATTGGGAAGTGCAGCATATGGACACTCATCTTCAGATCCTGACGTATTGAGGGCGACAGAGCTGGTGATTTTGCCCACAATCGTCATCCGCCACCCAGATGTAGCGACTGTGTACAAACTAACTTGCAAAGTTACTATCTAGTCAGTCATCCATCTTATCCATTTTTTTTTTACTGTCACAGAGGCTTTGGGGGTTACTACAACTACAAGGTATGCTACACAAAATACAGCCACATGCAAAGCAAAGAAATATAGCAATATTAATTAGGTATTTTGTCTAAAATGCTAATGTCTTTAGCAACCGTGGTTAGCTTACAGATCTAACACAAGCCTTTCTTCTTGAGAAAGGCTTGTTTGGAGCCGATACGCATGGAAGAAAGCCAGCAATTTGTTTTAAATGATTTTAATATGTATTAGCCCAGCAAAATAAAGGCTTTTTAGAAAATGTAAATAGAATGTTGTGGGAGGAGTGCCTTGGTTTTTTGTTTTTCTCTTTAATTTCTGTCCCCCGATTTTTTGTGGTGCTGACTTCCCAAGCATTTAGTTTCTAGTTTTTTTCTCACATGAAAATATGTTTTTATGGTGAACGTCGTCCTAAAATGCAATAATGCACATTTGGATAACTTGTGCCGAATGGGGATATTACATACAAAAAGGCCCACAGAACTAAAATGGTTATGACTAGAGAGATTATTTTTATTCTTGTTGCCAACTGTGAAATGCCTATTATAAAGTATGGCTTGTGAAGTTAGGCTTTTTTGCCCCAGAATGGGGAAAAAAAATACATTTTTAGACATGTTTTAAATTATATTGTATAAGTTGTGTAGCACTTACAGAGTTCATACACATATCTCCAGAAACTAGAAGATACAGGCTTTCTAATGAGATTACAAGCAGGTGGGATGTATAATTTTATTTTAGTGAGCAATAACATTTGGGGTTCAAAACGTTTGTGAACAGGACTAAAAGAGGAGGCTGTCATGAGGTTAACCCAGACACAGGGGGAAACATGCAAACAGAAAGACACACATGGTTCAAAAACAGGACCTTCTTTCTGTGAGCACACTGTGATGTTAGGACTGACATCTACCTATCAATGCCTAGCTATGTTTAAGATGCAAATTTGCATTGCAGACACATTTTGTAAATATGGCTTCTGTATTTTGCTATTTGAAATGATTGTCTTGCTCTTCATTTAATCATCACCAGATATTGTAAAAATGCCTTATTGGAAGATAAATTGGTGTGCAACTTACAAAGACAATTCAGTTAACATTGCAGGAGTTCCACAAAATCTCTAATGCCCGCGTGATATTTTGTTGGTCCTTACAATTACTTAAAATTCATTTCCAATTTGACGCTCGGCGCTTGATAGAAAAAGGCTCACGCTGATTTGACCATTGTCGCTTTTGATTAGCCGAGTCAAGCCTTTGTCTGGCCCGTGTGAGCGCAGCATGTTGTCAAAGCTATTTACGACCAATGACCAGATATGAAGCCCAGACTATTGCCTCCATGTAAACAGCCACATCTGTTTGAACCCACCTGCTCCCCTGTGTTTACACCGGCGCCCAGTAAATAATGAAATAAGTCCGGCATATTACCACTGCATAAAAAATGGCCACGTTCTACCTACCTTGCATTGAATGACAAAAATATAAAGAAAAAGCATTGGGAGGTGTAAATATTTGAATTAATATCTGTCCAGTCGCTGTGTGCACTTCATTGGCCACGTCGTTATGCATGTTCATTCATACATTTCCCTCCTCTTTACTTATTTATATCTCCTTCAGTGTTTGTTTGCATTCGGGTCCCTTGAACCTTGCCACCCGGCGCGTGACACCCAGTCGTGAGGGAAGACGGAGAGGCGGGCTGCACCAGAATGATCACTATCATTAACATTCACGGGGGGTTCACTTATCATCCCTGACTGGAGGGACATGGCAGCCATTACGGGACGTCCGCAGGTGGAGCGCCGTGATACATATTGCATCTTGCCACAATGGATTTATGTATTCAGTAACAAAAGAAAAGTCTAATGAAAAAATACAGAGGGCAATTCTTTATGCCGCGCTCGACTTCCAGTGAGGGCCACACCGCGTCCCGGGATGAGGAGGAGGAGCAGGGAGGGGATCCCAGGGCGGAGTAGAATGACCATAGAGTGTGAGCGCAACCGGGAAGTCCCATGCGCCTCAGCAGGGGACTGAACGATCTACAACATTTTTGTTTTGTTTTGTTGTATATTTGGAGGAAAATGTGTGTGTGTAAAATATGTATGTATTTTTGTACATAAACAGGAAACTCTAAACTAGGACAGAAAACCGCACAAATTGAATATTAAAACTAGACATGCACCGATCCAGCTTTTTGCTTCCGATACCGATAGTTCAATTCAATTTATTTTGTATAGCCCAAAATCACAACAAAGTCGCCTCGCAGGGCTTCACAAGAAAAAGAAGGTTGGTTTAACAGACAATGAGCGAATATTAATTGGCCCGGGGCATCCCCTGTCCTTATACCCTCCTTCTCAGCCAGGAAAAACTTCAAAAACCCAAAACCCCCATACTTGGGGTTTGAATATCTACCGATAACTGATACCAACCGATACTGTGAGATTTTCCCAAAAGTATGCTTGCTATGTCTTGCTTGGATTTGCAGTGAAAAAGTGATTGGTCCTTGTTAGATTAAATAGACAACTTCCAACATTTTTTTGGGAAGTTGGCATTCCACATATCTAATTTACCTACGGGTACTAATAAACCTGAACCTGATATTTGCACTCTGTGGTATGCCCACACTCACATTGCTGCTAATACATGTAAATGTACCATTTATGCTGATGTCTTGTATTGTGTTAAATTGCTGTTTTCTTAGTTTTTTCTATCTTTTTCTATCTATCTCCATTTTTATGCATGCCTTACAGTTCTATAATTTTGTATACCTTTTCCCCATAGTTTATTATTCATTATTAAAGTAAATTATTTTTTACATTTTTCTATTTCTTTTACTTTTCCGCAGTCTTTCATTTTCCTTTTCTTCTCGTCTGTTCTAGCGGGAGCGGGACCAAGGATTGGTGGAGGAGGGAATGAGTCGTTATATTTGGATGTTTCAACGGAGACTAGCAAAACTTAAGCTCTATGATTCTACTGCTCTCCAATTCTGTCACTGTCTGAAAACTAAAAATCCTAATATAAAGTCATTAAAAGAAAATAAATAATCATTGTAGCTATTTTCAGCTTGTGATTTACAGTTGCACAGTAGAGTAAAATATAGCAGGTACTGTCTTTATATCAATGCAAGCCATATACTTTGTTTTTATTTGAACTAATATTGGGAAACAACTTTGAGAACAGATTGTAGGTGTGGTGGGGGAACGACAAATGAACTGTCTCCAAATGGACCTGGGGACGACCAATAGGGTGTGGTCAGAGTCGGGAGCCAGCGGAAAGAGCAGAGGAGCGCGGTGGTATGTGAGCACATGGAGGTGTTTGAGAGGACCAAGTTTTGTACAAAAAGGAGTCTATGGAGGAGAGAATATTAAATTACTTCACAACTGGACTTAAACTTAAACTTAAACTTAAATCTTAAAGCGGCAGCATCGGGCCCAACACAGAGCCCGGTGAGACTCAATGGTGACAAATTAGCATTGGGCAGAGAGTAGGGCTTTAAAAATGGCTTGATTGCAGTGTGATTTGTTAACTCATTTAAACGTAGCGTAAGGAAGTCCATAATGTGATTTCCTGACAGATTTCCTTATGCTTGATTAAAGACGCAATTTCTATTCTCAAATTTGCTTGAGTAGAAGGGCTCCCAGACCAGTAATAACCTAATTGGAGAGAAGCCTCTAACTAGTGTTGCTCCTCTGTGTCCCTGTGTATAAATAGAGTCTATAATGGACCGCGGTGTGATGCCATCATTCATGTGCGCTCACAAACACTCCAGGTTCAGCTCTTTGCTCATTTTCCTAATGACGCTCTTGTTTTAGGTATGTTTTCACTTTAAGGTTTGGAAGATTCGGGCTTAATGGAGACTATTCATCACCACACTTCTGTACCAAAGTTTGGCTTTACCAACAAACTTATTTGACATAACAAATCACCAAAATGAGAAGCTTCACAGAGAAAGAATTCATCTTTTTTCATGCACATTTTTTTTTTGTTTAAATAGCAAAGAAAAAATGTGAAAATTGACAAATATTGACTTTTAACTTTTGTTGATTGTGTGCAAATAAATATTTTAATGTTCAGTGTGTTTTCAATCTAGTCACTGAGCATCTTATCAAATGTTGAGGGTTATGTCAGTAAATATGTCTCTATTCTCTTTCTCTCTCTCCTAATACCTGCTGATATGGTCACAAAACTATAATAGAGAAAAATCACGAACCAAAACCTACACACAAAACAACAGCTAGTTGGTGGAAATCTGGATCAGGTAGTCTGCTCAGACTGCTGACTCCGCAACCCAGCCCAAAATAAAGGATAAGTAAATGGATGGATGGTTCTGTCATTAATAAATATGTGATTTCCTAATGTACTTACTTAACATACGTAAAGTGCGTTTTAATTTCAAATGGTAATTGCCCAAAAAGGCTGGTGCCAAATCTGACTGGCACCCTGTAATGAGAAATCTTAGGAAATGGTGTCTTTGGGGAGGGATATCCCATATGATCGCCCCTGGTTATGCCATGCTTTTATGTGCTAGATTACTTCCTGGCTCAGAACCAAAAAAGCCTGCTTTTTAACCACTGCTTCTCCCATTTGCCTCCGGATGCTCGTGGGCTGGCAGGTTGCACAACACATTACCATCCTGCAGCAGCTCTTAAAACACATTTTAGCCCCTCATTCGCAGCTGGTGAGTTGGCCAGCACTGCTGCATTGGGCAAAGAAACGACCGATGTGGATGTTACAGGGAAATAAAGATGGTCCATAAGGAATAATAAGACCCAAAGATTCTTCTATACTGTACCAATACCAATACCTCGACACAAAACCAGACTTTGATTATATGACAATAATAATGATTTTAATGATTGTGACCAAGATTAAAAAGTCTTCCAGTAAAGGTACTCTTATTGAAAAAGTACCCAACAAAATAAGTACTTTAAAAATACTATAACTTTTGAAATAATCAATCAATCAATCAATTTAACGCCCAATATCACAACAGGAGTCATCTCAAAGGTCGGTATGGACAAAAACAAATCAATATCAGGCATCAAAAATGATCAAAATAAGTCACACAGAAATGAATGTCACAACCAGATGTAATGTCCCGTAACATAACAAGCTCAGAGTATCCCACATCCTTAGACCCTCCTCCTTAGTAATGCAGGTACTTTGTAGACCATCTTCAGTAGAATTGAGGGTAAAAGTCCTAATAAAACTCACTTTTCGCAAGTTTAGCAGTGTATTAAGTCGAGCTTGATATTAACTTTATTTGTATTGGTTTAGTGATTATCAAAGTTTGACATATAATCACTGTTGGTAATTTATGAGAAATGTACTGTATGTGGAAAAAGATTCGGTACATACATTTTTTCTCCGATTTAGCAGTCCTGTTTCCTGTTTAACCTGTTAAAAGGCATGTTGCGTCCATGCAACATGGAAACACCATTGGTAGCGCCCTGTAAACAGCATAGCATATCTGTCCTTTTCCCATCTTTTCAACTATACGTAAGTCAATTTGAGCCACAATAACACAGTGCAATGGCCACAAGCTTTTATCGAGACTTAAAACAAATGAACAAAATAACTTCCATATCCGCCTGTTGGATGGATAACTCTGAATGTGTGGACTGTAAGGACTGTAAGGCACTGGGTCATATTTGTAGTTGTCATCCTGGGGTGTCGGCCAGAACACCACTAGAGCCAGGATGAATATTCAGGTGGAACTTATGGGGCAGACTTAAGTTGACTAAGGCCACACACTAGAGGATTTTTAGCCAGATTTTTAGTCTTAGGAGACGTGGCTCAATAAAAACTTTCTCTCATGGCATGATCTGTGTTGGGACTCCTCATGTGTGTGTACGTGTGTCCTCATGTCTGTCCTTAAGTGTGTGTTGTCTTTGCACAGATCTTTAGTCTCAAAAGATTAAAAATCCTCTAGTGTGTGGGCACCTTAAACCTCACTGGAGACAATGATGAGAACACCAGGCTGTATTTCAACATCTTGTAGTAAACATCAGCAGCCTGACCGGTAAGTGGCTACTAGGCTTCAGTCGGAAACAGTGCCATTGCGCACAGGTACACAGGTATGAGCGTGCACAAGCGTGCACGTCTGAAGACAGCAATGCTTTGTTAAGGGAAAAGCCTAATAAAGTTTGTGTTTTAAAATGATGGTGCAAATAAGACTGAGGCTGAGGTTTATCTTCCACTGATAAAACTCCAAAAGCGATATTGAAATGGTGAATACAAAGGAAATAAGGAAACGGTTCAGGAAGTTGTTCAGCTGGGTATGTTGTCATAAAACAGGCTTAACATTTTTAGCCGTAAACATCTAGTTTCTTTACGGCTGTGGCTTGTGACAGTCCAGGTTGTAATTCAGTGAGAGTGGCCCATGGTTGGCTGCTCTGATTGGCTAGAGAGTGTAGCTTGTGCCATATTCAGGTACATGTGAGGAGTTATGTGTTGCTAAACATCACAAAGATCCAGCCGCTCTGCGTGACGCCTGTGCTTTCCAATCTCATGCTTCACAGCCACTGCCCTCTCTCTATCAGGGGGTCTTATTTAAAAGCAGGACCCTCGCTGGATCACCAGGAACATGTGCGATGTGCAAGTTTAGATTGGGACCGAATCCAATGAATACTGTCCTACTGACAATAAGAGCTATGGTAATTCAACATTGGTTTCAACAAGTGAAGCAAAGCACTGAACAATACAATTTTGATTTCTAGTCTCATTATTTTCAAAAAAAAGTCGCATTACGCATTTTATTTGATAAGATGTTTCGTGTAGAAATAATTTACATATGGGCAGAAGATTAAAAAATGTGTCACTTCCTGGCCCTGCATTAATCTATCGACGGTCTGACTGCAGTAGATTCAAACTCCATTTGTAGAATAATCTAAGATAACATGAAGGATGTAGAGGGCAAGTCACTTGTGCCCAGATGTCGTCAGAAACGTGTGTAGTGACACTTGCTCTGCATTAGATGGATAGGAAAAGTTTGTTGCAGTGAGCCACAGTGGGGAGCTAAAGGTGGATAGCAAGGCTCCAGCCGCCACCTCCCATTGTCTTGATAGGGAGCAAGAGATGTACAGCGGCCTCAAATGGAGGTGGCATCTGGTGCCCAATTTGTCATGCCTGAATTACCCAAGAGCTGATAAAGGCTGAAGTTTTAATAAAAGTTGGAGCCACAGATAGCAGGGTGAAGGACACTGATGAAGTGTCTTGGGGCCTATTTCCAACCAGAGATAAGAACCTACAGAGAGGTGGGTCGAGGGGCTCGCTCACTGCGATAATACGCTGATGCCCAGAGAAAAAAAAAAGTGCTGTTGAAATGCAACACAGCACACATAATGGAAAAAATAATAAATAAGCAAATAAATAATGATGATGATCTAAACGAGGAGAAGCCGGGGTGAGGCTGTGGAGTCCTGAAGCGTCTCTGCTGTAATTTGGCCTCCCGCCAGCAGCCATTGCTCACCCTCAGCTGCGACGGCAAGCTCCAGATGTGCCAACGGCACGTTTTGGATTTTGCCAGCTGACTGCACCGTTTGATAGCCCGCTCTCTGGATGCCCATCACCGGCCGCAGAGATAGAATTAAATGATGATGATCTTCCCACAAGTTGGGTGAGGAAACAACGCATATAAATCTTGATTTGATCTCAGCGTGAGAAGTCTTTATCCATCATCACTCTTAATGAACAAGTCATTAGCTGCGATGAATGGCGCTCTGGGCTCCTGCTCGCCACTGCTGCTTTTGTTTGCAGCTTTCGGGGGCAACTTCCTGTGCCCTTTGAGAGGGTCAAACTCATTCCTCCAGATGTGGGGTACCCTCACTGCTCCTGGGGTGGCTGCACACCCATGTACTAAACAGGGCTGGGAAAAATGAGCCCATAGTGACTTCCTCAGCGTTTGCTTCACTGTTTCTCTGCAGGTCCTATCATCTAGAGAAGCACATTAGCAAACTCGGTGGCGCCTATTATGCTAATTTTATGTGCACAATACTCCACTTGATGCAAGCTTGCTATGTAAACAGAAAAAAGCTTTTTGTTATGCAGTAAAAGAAATGTACTGAGGAGCTGTAACACCATGCTGTGTGCTGGCTACGCTAAAACACAAACACACAACATCAGCACTGGGAGCAGACCTGCTGTTTCTACATCTTCAAACCTGATCTGTCTTTTATCTGCGCTGATAATTCCTCTCACTCTTTAAAGGATTTGGTTCCTTATCTTTACTACAAACATTTCCTCTTTGTTTATATTTACCGCCACTGTGCCACTAAAAGCATTGTTAAAGTATTTATCAGTGTGCACCGTATACCCCGAGGCGAGCGCAGCCTAAAACACACATAAAAGTTGGATGAAACTGTTGTGATCTTGTTCCTCTGAAGTAGTGCGCTGCGTGAAATATGAAAAAGACGAGGCATCAATCCGCCTCTACAGCAGTCAATGTGAAGAGATAAAGGTTGACACTAGATAATTGAAAATATCTGGCACTAATACACTAGAGCCCGCGTTGCTATTTGAACATAAAGGAGAAGACAGGCGTGTGAGTTTTCTTGTTAGTGACAGCTGCCATGTTCCCAGTCTGCGGGGATGGCGCTCGTGCGACTTGTACAGTACGTGTGAAGTTCCCAAATCCCCTGGGACACCTCTGTACACGTGTCTCTGAAGAAGGGCTCAGCTAAATCACAAGTTTAGATCTAGCAGTGGCCCGAGTGTTTGAGAAAGAAAAGAAAAATTATTTGTTTTAGTTTTACTCGTGGGATTTTCGTCATACTTTGATAGAGGGTTTGGCTCAATAGGAGAATGAATCATTTTTTATGTTGAAAAAAATGAAAAATGATTGTTTTTAGTGAAAGGAGAGATGTCCCAATGAGGCCTTCAGTTGTGTAGTCGGAGGCAGGGGAGCTTCATGCACAGAAGTAATGATAACAGGACATGAACATTGCCTTTCAGTAATGGCCATCAAAGTAAGTCTGGCTATGCTTCCACTGTAGGTGCTATTACAACCTAATATGAACGATGTCATAGCAGTGTTAATTTCATCAACTCAAATATTTTGTCATAATTTTACTCAATTTTTGCGGACTAAAATTAGACAAAAGGAACAGGTCTGTGCTTTGTTCATGTGGAAGAAGCTCCATGAAGAAGACCGAAATGATAAAATGTGTCTAAATTAAAACTGCTTCATACACAACGTTATCCAAATAAAGGTGACTGGAGGTGTCTTTAGTCGGGTGACAGTATCATAGTATCATCAACACTGTCACAATCAAAACCAATTTGTTGAAGATTGTCTTTTGTCACTGCACATTTTCCCTGAAGGCTCTGAGCTGTGACCGAAGTAACAAAGTGTTCAGCTTCAAAGTACAATGCAGAAATGTGTGAATATCTACTATAATATCAAGACGTACTATTTGGAATCTCTCAAACCAAGACTTTCTTACTAAGAACTGTTTTCTCTTCATTCACAAAATAACTGATTGAAAGCTCAGGCACTTACACTGCCCGGCCAAAAAAAAAGAAATGTCACACGCACCTTGGACTGCCTTTAGCTTTGATCACTGCACCATTAGCTGTGGTATTGTTTCAATAAGCTTCTGCAGGGTTAAAAGATGTATTTCCATCCAGTGTTGGATTAATTATTCACAAAGATCTTGTACTGATGATGGGAGAGTTTGACCACTGCGCAAAGCCATCTCCAGCACATCCCAACCATTCTCAGCACGGTTAAGATATGGACTTTGTGGTGGCCAATCTGTGTGTGAAAATGCTGTCTCATGCTCCTGAACCACTCTTTCCCAATGTGAGCACAACAAATCCTGGCATTGTCATCTTAGAATATGCCTGTACCATCAGGGAAGAAGGAATACATTGATGGAATAACTTGCCAACGGCAGCAACGTCCAGTTAAATCCAGGTGGCGACTTTTTTTTTTTGGCCGGGCAGTGTATAATGTGGAGCATAAATAGCTCATCCCTGTGAGGAGTTAAGAAATGAAAAAAATAATAATCAAAACGCTCATTTCAGTCGCTAGGGGGCAG
>OMNZ01020346.1:0-11665 GCA_900303255.1 Lesueurigobius sanzi | reverse complement strand
AAATATTTAAAATTGCTTAACTAGAATTGTTCATGGAGGTATATCAACTTCTTTCATTTATTAAAATTTGTATTATTCGTACACAAATTGTTTCTGTTGAAATAGTTGAACCGTGCTTGGGGGTGGGGCTGCAGGAGGTTTAGGATTTTGGAGGCCTAGAGGAGGCCCTCTTTGATTGGTTATGGGTTTTGACCAATGGTGGCACAGCCCAGCCCACTCACAGCGCCAGCAGAGTGCGCTCTACGACATGCAACCTGCAACCTGCGCCTAGGTACTGCAAGATCGGGCCCATGGACTTTGTGGTGGCCAATCTGTGTGTGAAAATGCTGTCTCATGCTCCTGAACCACTCTTTCCCAATGTGAGCACAACAAATCCTGGCATTGTCATCTTAGAATATGCCTGTACCATCAGGGAAGAAGGAATACATTGATGGAATAACTTGGTCATTCAGGATGTTCATGTAATCAGCTGATCTCATTCTTTGGGATCATTTTGTTGCTGAACCTAAAACTGACCAACGGCAGCAACGTCCAGTTAAATCCAGGTGGCGACTTTTTTTTTGGCCGGGCAGTGTATAATGTGGAGCATAAATAGCCCATCCCTGTGAGGAGTTAAGAAATGAAAAAAATAATAATCAAAACGCTCATTTCAGTCGCTAGGGGGCAGGCAAAATTTTAAAAAGGAAGGAATTCCACACCTGTCCAGCAGAGGGCACTGACACTGTCTTATAGACATACCACCTTGGCTATGCCTGATCCTGTCAGATCTCTGAAGCTAAGCAGGTTCCGACCTGGTCAGTATTGGATGGGAGACCGGCCTGGGTGAATGCAGTGTGTGAGTGAGTCTTGGTGATGGTTGCAGGGGCCGATGGCGCAGATTGGCAGCCTCGCGTCCGTCTTACTTACCGCCACTGACGATGGAGTGAATAAATAATGCCATGTAAAGCATCTGAGTTTCCAGAAAAGTTCTATATAAAACCAATCCATTATTATTATTACTGTACCATTATAAAAGCTATAAACACAGAATGTGTGTGAGAGAAACTGGACACAAAGTGCTCAGGAAGTCAGTACCACAAAAGTAGTTTTTTGGGGAAGGTGCTCTTTGGCGTTTGCGGAACAGAAACTTAAGAGACAAGGCACTTCTCCCACATTCTAATTCTCTATTTACATTTATTGTACTGGGCTAATACATATTAAAATATTTTAAAACATGTTGCTGGTTTCTCCCACACATATCGGCTCCAACAAGTCTTTTTCAAGAAGAAACCTTTTTCACCCACGGCCCAAAATGAGTTTGACACCCCTGCTCTAATAGGACCATTTCTACAGTAACATCATCACTGCATTATACAATGTTTTGCAATAAAACACTGCTGCAACAATAAAACTGTGTAAACCACTTTTTAAGAAAACATTGTAATATTTGGAAACTAATGGCAGGAGGGCTGGATGAGGAATGGCCGCGGTGCACTGTGCTTTCCTAGTGATCAGTCTAATGCTTCAGCTGATGAAATAGAAATTTACTGATGTTGTGGATACGCACCATATTTATCTGTGTTTCCAGTTTGAACACGCGCTCAGTATAGGGTGCACAAGTGAAATACCCATTACTGCATGTGTCAGTGTCATAAACAATAGCATCGACTCCTCGCGAAGGGGAAGGCCGGTAATGGAGGCAGTGCATCAATGTTCAGCACAAGGTCTGCAATTCACACCAGGAGAACACTCACCTGAGCAGGAAGCACTACAGGCTGCCATTAAACCAGCAGCACATGGAGAAGAGAAAGCTGCGTATACGCACAGCACTTACGGGGTCACTTCCCACAATGCAACAGCACTCACTGGTTTGGAATACAGGGTGTTCTAAGGGTGTTTGATAACACTTTCTGCAAAAACTACAAATCCGAGTCATAAGGCCTCACAATCATTTTTTTTTATTTTTTCATTTGTAATTGTGATACATTCAATCAAAACAACTTACATTAAAACCCAATGCAATATATTATATACAATATTATATATAATTGATATTAATATTAAAAGCTCAAAGGGGGGTATTTGCTTTTTGCAGGTTTAGTAACTATTTCAAACGCATTTTGATCTTACACTTTGCCGGTTAAAACAACTTATTCAAAGTCTCTCGTTGTCCTACTTCGGTAACCTTGCCTGCAAGCTGAATTCTCGCAGTATTTGTGATTTCAGAAACACACGAGAATCCATCTTGCCCCGAGCCCGCTGAAGTGTTTGAGCCAGGACCACCAGTGGGACGGAGCGACGAAAGCAGCAGGTGCCGAGCAAAACAAACATTTGTTTCGAAAATAGGGTAATGTGGGTTAAGGTGCCTTCAACCCGCAAACTCGTGCTACAAAAAAACGCAAAAACCACTCGACGACATTATGATGTACAGATCAGAGCCGCTATCTAACAAACAACTATGAGCGAAACTCCGAACGGATTCGTTTGGAGCGGTCCCAGATTGATATTGTGGAGAACTCAACTACGCGTGCTACACTATGTCTATCTGGCTCTTGCCAGGTTACTACTTCGGGGTTCCATGTACATATTATTTCCTAAGACCCTCTTTCGGACATTGTGTCAGAGCAGGCTGTTTGTTTACAGTAATGAAGCTTCGGTGAATGTTTTTGCCTGCCGGTGCTCTGGGAAGAAGGGATAAGCTGTGCTTGGGATTGAGAGGAAAGGAGGGACTTCTTGGTTAGGCGACGGAATGAACTTGGGGTGAACTGAAGGCTGGTGTGCGGCACTCAAAATTCAAAAATGACTCATACATGCAAGAATGGCTCTAAATTATAATAGATATAGTATTGAATTGTGTATAATGACTCGATCTATGGTGTACAATAGGCAAGGATGAATGATGTCTGCATGCGAGTGCTTCTTCTTCTTCTTCTTCTTGGTGTCTATGTCTATGGTGTTGCCACTAACTCCACAAGGCACTGGATAAATCAGTGTCTTGAGCGGCTGTATGGGTGCCACTGGAACAGCTAAATTTAAGTAGGCCTGCCATTAACAGCCTCTCCTGAAGCAAGTCATACTGTTCCTATACCTGTGGTGCCCTGGTCAACCCTTACCTCAGAGTTTTGGGACAAACATAGCTAAAGGGCTACAGGAAGGTCAACCCAGACAGAAAATCCTCCACAGCAACCTACTTGGAGTGCTATCAAACTGAATCATTTGCAACAGCCTTGACACACACTGTCCAAACTATACATACTGTACATGAAGGATGAAAAAACCTTTCTAGTATCAGAATTGCGTACTCCGCTCCAGAAAAAAAAGCAAAAAGTCTAAACGTTAAGTGCCGTCAGACTGCCCATTGACAATAAATAATGAAGGTGCAAACATTCTTCTCGTGGCTCCATAAAGTAGTTAGACAGACCTCTCATGGACTGTAACGTGACACGCCCCAAGGCAAAAAGCGCAATTACTAAGAAAAAAAGTACTCCGAGGGGCTGCCTCTTCTGAAGGTGAACATTTAGGTTCATTCAAGACCATCACTGGGGAAACAACTACCAAATAAGAAAATATTTACTCCGGGTTAACATTTGACAATTCCAGCCAACAAAGTTACACAATTACGGCGAGAATTGTCAACTTCAGTGTACATAAATGTTGCTGTACATAACATTGGCCATGATTGCAAACCTGATATCATTCATTTCTTTCACAATGTTCTGCCTTTGTTCCTAAAACAGCCAAAGTTTCATTAAAACATTATATGGGATGTTCTGTAGACAGGGCTTATATTTACTACATAAACTTGTGACGATCAGTAGGTGAACGCAATGCAGATCCTGAAGGTTCACCTCTAGATCTACAGCAAAGTTCATGGGAGCTGGGAGGTTAGCCTATTGTGCATGTTTTAGGTTGATGCAAAAACATGCACAATAGGCCAGAATGAATGAGAGTGAGAGAGTGAATGGTTGGTGGTGGTGGAGGGGCCGATGGCGCAGAATGGCAGCCTCGCTTCCATCACCACTGAGTATGGAGTGAATGAATAATATCTACAGTGCCGCGCTTTGAGAAACTTGGTAATCAGGCTTGAAAAGCGCAATACAAGTGTAAGCCATTATTATATTATTATTATTATGGAGGACACTGTAACAAGGGACGCAAACCCAACCAGAACATGCAAACTCCATACAGAAAGCTAACATGGTAAGGAAACTGTTGTGACTTTCTATCTGGTATAGTTTTAGTTTTCTAATAGCTTGCTAAAATGCCCAGTCCCACTGAAGTGTCCTTGTTCTTTGTCAGAGAGTGAACGCGTCTCCTTGACAGTCTTATATGAGCAGTGATAGCGCTGCCAGCTCATGCTACCTCTTAACTTGGGCTCAGTTGTCACAGTTTTGCCCCTGTGGCCATAACAGCAACCTTCTCTGCGCCGCTCTCTGTCTGTCCTTCACTTTAGACCAGCCCCGAGCGCGAGACTGTCCCAGGAGGCCTCCGCCAGCCCAGGACTGTCCCACTGCCTCCCATGGGACCGCAGTTTTTAGGTGAGCTTGCCAAATCGCTCTCCAACATATGATACATTCTGGGTCACCGCGGTCTTACTACTGCAAAAACACAACTTATTTTTGTTGACCTAAGGCGGAAAGTACTGGTGAATAGTAACGTGTTCTCACTTTGTCAGGATTAAACTTTAACGTCACCCTAACATCCTGTGGCGCTGCGGTAAGCTTTGTTTTTCAGCTTCTGTAACCTTTTTGATTTCTAAACAAAGCAACAGCATCTTTACGTAGCCTGGACCAAATATAAATGTCAACACAGCAACATAATAGTTCTGAGTACCTTCAAACATTTTGGAATAACTGAGGAGTTAGCACTTGTCTTGGTTAATATTTCTGAGCTGTGTGAGGGCTTGTTGTCCAGACCAGTGGTCCCCAAACTGTGGTCCACAGTAACAAAGTGGCGCGGTGGTGCAGCGGTTAGCACTCGTGCTTCACAGCAACAAGGTCCGGGGTTCGATCCACGGACCAGGCAAGGCCTTTCTGTGTGGACTTTGCATGTTCTGTGTCTGCATAGGTTTCCCCTACCACTAAAAACATGTACAATAGGCAAGGATGAATGATGTCTGCGTGTGAGTGCATGGTGGTGGTCTGAAGGTCTGTTGGTGCCAAGTCAATCTGTCAGTCTGGTTACTACTGTCGTGTTTGGAGTGAATGTAAGTAAGAAGAATGTAAATGTTGCTCCAAAGAATTGCCCTTCACAGGATTAATAAAGTCTTCTGATTCTGTAAATTGTCTCATGTAAAGCGCTTTGTGACTAATCAAGGCGCTAAATAAATAAAGCTCTTCTTCTTCTTCTTCTTCTTCTTCTTCTTCTTCTTCTTCTTCTTCTTCTTCTTCTTCTTCTTCTTCTTCTTCTTCTTCAAAGAGGGGATGTAGATGAAAATGTCTTATGCAGGACTGGACCTGGAGAACTCAAGACATTGTGCTATGTATGTATATAATGGCATGAACATATAGTGTGACCCAATAAGATAAATAGACCTTTTATTTTATTCTCTAACAGCCAGGTTTCCACCATTGAAAGCTGTGTCAAATGCGGTGGACAAATTTCCCTATGGGACAATAATGTATACCTTAGAACTGTGCAAAAACGGCCAAAATGTGAGTCATGCAGTTCTTCTCATTATGGCCCGACCGATATGGATATTTGGGGTTCAATACAGATACCAATATGAAGGGTGTTGGAAAGGCGATAGCTAACACATAGACCTGTTTGATTACCCTTTAAATTTGTTGTAAATATCAATTGTTCTCTCCCACACAACTTTTTTTTTTCTTTTTTACTATATCATGGTTCCAATCATAGACATAAAAATTCACTTTGGAATCATTTATTTAAAATTGTTTTATAATGTCCTGCACAAGCGAGAACCTACACAGAATGTCCTAGATACTTCTTTAGCTTTTGAATCAAGCTGCTCATGGCTGTGGACATTTACACTTCTTTAGTTAATCTTCTCTGTCTATATAATCAATCCTGTCTGTCATTGCTGCATTCAAGTGCACTACACCGTCACAGGCACACAAAAAACGCTCCACAGAATATTGGTTCTACATATTGGGACCTTTTCAGGCCGCAAAATGTATGTATTGACCATATCAGCAAAGTTCTGACCGATAGTCGGCCGATCTATCGTTTGTGCTTTACTTCCCGTCAGACACAAGGTACGACTGCCTACAAAGAGCCCCTCACTGCTCAGGCTGGTTATGCATCTTAAATAACGTCCCTGTGTGAAGTTTATTCATTCAGGTAACTCAAGTCTACAACACATAAAGATAAAATTTATAGTGTCTGAAATCTCTCCCTAAATATTTCTCAGACGCTGCTGTCAGGTTTTGTCAGTTTAATGTGCTAAATGAGCTAATTAGCAATTCCCATAATGTACACTCATAAAAAGATTACATCTGTTTAACTATTTTAAATATTCTGAAGTCATTTCCAGTCTCTAAATGAATTGTGCTTCCTATGAGTCATCGCGGACCGCTCCTCTGTTGGTTCATTAATTTAATATTTAAGTGAAAACATCCTGTCTGTGTGATAAAATGGGGAACAGAAGAGTCATAAATCGCACTATGCTTTAGCTAAAATACAGCGTTCCGGGGAGTTTGAAGGAGCTTTTAGTACTTGGAGGTGTAATTTTGCAGGTCTAAGGTGATCTTAATGCGGTTGCGTGTTGTTGAAAGGAAAAGGCGCAGTGACGGTGATGACTTTGGCCTTGTCGGTAATGCAGACACTTCAAAAGCAGAGCGGCGGAGACGGTGGGATCTGAAAATTGACCTGACAACACCAACTACAAACGCCATTACTGTCCCTTTGCTGGACTTTAAAGAGGCCTTCGTTCTGTTGTTGAATAAAAAATTAATGGGTGCTTGCCTTGTCTGGTTAAAATGCCAAACAACTAAAGAAATGCAATGCTATTTAGACCCTCGAAACATCTGACTTTAGTTTAGTGTGCACCTTAAAATTCGGACTGCAAAACATAGTTCCTTATTATCTGTCCCCAAGTGTGAAGTCATTTTCATAATAAACGGCAAAATGTGTGTACAAGATGCTATGTCCTCCTTCAATTAAGGCTCTCACATCAAACCTTCGATCCCGTAGCCAATCCTTCCCCTAAACTTATCCCCTAAGTTTAAGGAGAAAACTCATTCTTTTGTGATTCAATTGTCTAATAGCTGTGTCTATTTAGTCCTGAAAACTAGTATTTTGGCCTACATTATTTGAAGTCTCTTGTGAGAATGAACTTAAAAAAAAAAAAGCTGGTAACTAAATGTCCACATTAGCTCCTCTGTGACTATTATGAAAATAAGTCAGGCATTTTTCTTCTCTAAGACCATCAAAGAGTGAAATTGCATGGAGATTATGAACCGGCGATGATGCAATATTTTTTCAAGAGCCGTGATAGCAGTGGATTTAAACAAAAGCAGATGTGGTGTAACATTACCAGTGCGCTTGGCTGTCAAAGATTTGCTCTCAAAAGTGTTATTTTCTGCCCGCACATTCACACTTCGGTCCGCTTAAAAATGGTTTAGAGGAACGGTCTCAAATCCTCCCTGAGCCGATTACAGCTGGGGTTGGAAAACTTAGGGCAATTCTGTGTGCTTGCTAAATTGCATTCAGAGCTAATACACTAGTATGTGCTTGGCCTGCTGATGCCAAACAACTATATTTATAAGCTTGTGAATTAGATGCAGCTCTTTCCTCTGTTGGCTCTGAAGGTCTCCTTTCCTAACTACATTTTAAAAAGTTACATTGCTGAGGAGAATCTAAAGAGGCACAAAATAATAATCATATGGAAAAAAAAAAAAGGTTATTGTATTTTTTCAATGGGAGGTAAGACCAGAGCACCTGGAAACCATTGCAGACACGGGGAGAGCACATTGAATCAAACACAAATTGTTTCTTTGGCCAAGACACTTTTGTGTCTTGGCCAAATTGCGTGTATCTCTCTCATATTGCGAAGGGAAGAAAAAAGAAACTAGAAAAATTATCAAAATGCTGTCAAAAAATGTTTTTGATTTGCTTCCCCCTGTCCCCAATTTTTTTCATATTATTATTAAAAAAAAATATATCACACTGTAGATGTTTTGTTTTAAGTTCTATTCTGAATAAACCATTGTACTCTGTTTCCACATAAACTTTACTTTGTTTTGACTTTTTCTTTCATGAACGGACTTGCAGAAAACGGACATTGGTGTACATTGTTACCATAATATGGCAGCCTTCAAAATGCTATTGCTGTATCAACATAGCACTTCAGTCTGCTCAGAGAGGTGTGATTTTGTACAGCCCTTGCGTCAGCGGTTGAAGAATGCCTTTATGTATCCAAAGCGGGCTCTTTAACACACATTTCAGCACGGGCCTGTCAGCTTATGGCATATTAGCTGGATGGCTCTGTTTCCCGCGGGACACAAGAGGCTAGCTCCGAGGGATCCCAGGAAGGAGATAGAAGAGACACTCTGGTGAAATGCTTTGCTCTGTCATCCCAATTCAGCACAATAAAAATCAAACACGCCGGACCACGAGCACATTCACCTGGAGCCTGCCTGCAGTGAGCCAGCCGCAGACAGGATACAGCTGCTGTGGAAATAGCGCTGTCCAAAACCATTTTCGCCTGGGAAACGCAATCATTGCCAATTGGAAAAGATTGTTTTCGCTTTGCACGATGGTGGTTAACACATCTACACCCGAATCTTCTAAGTATCCTTATAATGACAGTGCATTTAGGCTCATGCAGCATAGTAGAGCCTGTTTATGCACAGGTCAATATTGTACAAGTTGAGCCATTGTAAAATAAATATTTGGATGAAACAATATTTTATGTGTGTTTATTCACAACAGATATTTCTAACAAATTAACAGATGAATTTTAATAATTAAGCCCAAACATGTACATTAGATTAAATGCTCCTGCCCACTGCTCCTGATGGATTTCCCCAGCGGCATCGAAGGATGGGTCAAATGCAGAGAACGGATTTCCCTATGGGGATTAATAAAGTATACCTTAACCTTAATCTTAACTCAAATCAAGTCTGTGACGTCAAATGGAAGTCAAATTTAAACATTTTTTTTATTTTACAATGTACTGCAATAGAAATCCTTTATTTTCTACATAATGAATCAAAAAACTTGTAAGACAGTGTAAGACAATAGGTATAGTAGATGTTATCTGTATCAGGAAATCCTTTATGTTTTGTTTAAGCTGAGGCTCATTTACAACACTTATCTTACCTTACCTTAAGTTGTCTATGAACCAATTTAGTAAAACTTAGGGTTTTGGCATAAAAGAGGTTGAATCTATCTTCAATATCAGAAAAAAAACACCATGATTTTTTTTTGTCATAAACAACTATTTTCTTGCACAATTCTATTATACATTAAATTGTATAACAATTGCTTTAGTACTTAATTCAAAATTGAGCTTCTATGGTAAGAACTAAAGCATCTTTTGTCCATTGACCTATATTCTCCCTGAGCTTTTAGCCAATTGTGCGGTGCCTTCTCTCTTGTTGTTTTCCACAATGCTGACTGAGTACAGTAAAACAACCTCCGCCACGCTACTTGCCCTTATGGACCCGGGAAAACATCCAATCAATACTGCATGCATTTCAAGCAGGAAAATTCTGTTATTGAGTATACTGCTATATAATGGTTTCCATTATTGACAACTATGAGTTATGAAATAAAACCTAATGCAATGAGGATGAGGAAAATGGTATTTGAGGGATTTTTATTGGATCAATTTTAAGTCAGAGCACTGCATTTTGATGACAATAAAATGCTAATCCTATACTACACACAGCATCAAAAAGAGGCTCAAAAAGTGCAGCGTTGTCACAAATATTAACATAGAACCGTGTTAGGAATTATCATAGTGGCCTCACAGTTGTCGCTCTCAATTTTGTGATTTTTCTCTTCAATTTGACTTGACATTAATGAAATGGTTAGGGTTTTCTTTCTTTCCTTTTTTTACATAAGTGGCACACGGCGAAAGAAAAAACACTGACAAGCTTCAGATCCAAAATAATATTGAGATAAATGACTTGCTAATTGCATATTTTTACAGAAAACCATGAAACTTTGCTTTTAAGGAGAGCGGCAAACTTTGAATGCTATTTTTACCCAAATTATTTCATGACGCATGATGATTTATTATGGCCACATAAAACTACACTCTCATTAATACTTCCATATGTGAGTAGAGTTGTATTATTCCCATCTGTATATGTTACTATGGGCACACTATTTTGTTCATAGATTATTTTTGGTTAATTGTCTTGTTCTAAAAATCAATCAAGTACCCATAAAGGTGCATTGTGGAACTTTTTATGCAAACAAAATCTTGATATTAGTGCGTATAGCAGGGGTGCCCAAAGTATTTTATACTAAGGGCCAAAATGGAAAAGCATTCGCAAGCGAAGGGCCAAATGGAATTCAGTTTTAACATTTAGATTTATGATTAAATATTCTTTAATAACTGTGCTATTGAGTAGGACATGCAGTTTTGGTGTCCTTAGTAACTATTAATCAATGTACACTGCAAAAAATGGCATTTTAATAAGTGAAAATTTCTGGACTTAAGAATATTTCAACCTATTTTAAGTAAGACTTCAAGTAAAATTAAATATATTATCCGAATTTGTAAGTGCAAAAGATATTAATAAGATTTAGTCTTATTTTATGTTCAATGAAATGTTTTTTTTTTCTTATTATTCTCAATGCAAAAAGACTTATTTCTTTGACACATACATTTATTTACCTGCTCAAATCAGGGTCAAATGATCTTCTTTAACATTTTTAGATTTGTTTTTGCACTGTAGATCCTTACAATCGCAAAACCAGCTCGAGGGCCGAATGAAACTCCTTGGAGGGCTTGGAGCACCACTGGTGTATAGTGACCCAGCTGGGCTGTATGGGTGATAGCATGGCACCTTGTTTTTCTATGCTGATGTAACTATCTCCATGGCAACGCAATGAAAACCTACCAGTCACCCCAAAAAACATTTAATCCTGGAGCGTGACCGTTGTGATGGAAAGCTTAACACATATGAACTTAAGTTGTTTATTTTGCATAAAAAGTTCCACATTGGACCTTTAATGTCATGTCCTAAGCCTGGTTAAATAGAGACGGTTGCATACACTCGGGTGGCGAGCCATAATTAGCCGCTAAACATACGACTGAAGAGCGCGGGGTTCTCATGCTTGATGTTTCTCGGGAGTCGTGGGGTCCTAGCGCTGTTGAAGCTGACTGAGGCCCCATCCACACGAAGACGAAATGCGTATAATTTAAAAAACGCTCTCTGTAAACATGGAGCCCGTTCAGTAAATGTGTGCATCCACATGGATCTACGCATTTGTGTGGAAACGCTGTAGTACAGCTGCCAGGCCTGTGTGTGGCGCTGTGACACCACTACAGGACGCCTCCCAAAGCAGAACAACACTGTAGACGGCACATGCGCAGTAGACATTTCCTAATGTAAACAGACTCATCACGGTGAAATGAAACTATTCCCTTGGATTTTTTTTTTATTTACAGAAGAAACAAAGAGGATGATTTATGTTTGAGATTTAAAGGACGAGAGCAGAAATACTGTCAGTGAACAGACTCTCTGTCAGGACAAAAACACAGACA
>OMNZ01020344.1:0-20150 GCA_900303255.1 Lesueurigobius sanzi | reverse complement strand
GTCAAAGAAGCCATTTTTGTTAAAAGGGAAAATCCAGCGATGAATCGCAATGGAGGTCTACGTTACCAGCTGGACCCCATTTATAATAGCTTACTGAGACACAAACCGATTGGCAATAACAACCTCAGAGCGAAACCTACTCGTTGTCATGCAAATGAGCCTGTACTCCTGGGAGCAGCAGGGCCATAGGCAAGTATCAACGACTTAGAGAGTAGCTCAGGGGAGACACTGGATCCTCGTTAAGTACTTTAGCAAGTACTTTTAGCACTAAGAGAGGAGGGGCTTAGAGGTTGACTCCTCCTGCTGGTTCACTGCCTTTATAAACCCACAGTGTGCTCCAGGCCTTCAGTAGCTGATGACGATCTTTGGAGTAAGATCGAAACGTCCTACACCTCAACTACAGAGTACAGATGAAGACTGAAGAATTTTTGCCTACAAATTTTAATTATGGTTAGGGCAAGTTTTAAGTTTAGGGTTAGGGACAGGGTTATGGTTAAGTTTAGGGTTAGGAAAAGGGATGTGGTTATGGTTAGGGCAATGCAGGGGGCGTGGCCATGGAAGAACTGGGTTGGAGAAAAAAAAGACCCATAATTTTCAGTCAGCTCCACCTGGCTGATGGGAGGGCGACCAACCGAACTGCCGCATCTGCATCCAGTTTTTTGATGATCCGATTTTTCAAGAGAATGTAAATGTATCCAATCATATTTTAATGGCCGTGTAAACATAGCTATTGAGATAATTGCGCACAGTGCTACGCAAATGTTACAGTCAATTACCTCAATAGTGTTTACAGCTAGTAAACATATACTTTCGTTTGAGGTTTTACAGCTTGTGCTCGGGTTGGTGTATCTTATTTCATAACATTGCTGAATAGGATAATTCTGAAACCGAAGTCCTAAGTGTTTTTGTACTTTCACCTTCTTCCGTAGGTCAGCATGATCTGTTTATAACCAGAGAAAAGCACATTACTGCTGCATATGCTTAGGTATATAATATGAGCTGAATCTGAATTGCAAATGAAGGCATCTTAATCTTAGTATTTCGTGAAAAGCACCCACCCACACTGAGCATTTTTAGACCATGATATCATTTCTCACAAGTGAAAATGCAGTCCGGAAAGCTGATGACCATAACCAGACAATTAAGTAAAAGTGTGCTAATTTTGCTGACTGAAATAGGTTGTATACAAATCATTTCACAATAAATAGCCAAAAAATGAAGCAAAAACACGTACTGTAGAGAGGCAGAGCTAATTTACTGAGGTGCTGATAGCAAGCTGCTGACTTTATGAGGAGAGTAAGACAGAATTATTGTGATAAAAAGCCGTGGAGGTCGGGGTAAATACTATAAGGCAATCACCGAGAACGGAATGTGTTAGTCAAGGACATGCAGCAAGTGGTAGCACACATTATCCCCGTCTTGATCCATTCAGAGCTACTGCAGTGTCATTACAAAGGCAAAATATGCTACTTTTATTAACTTGGGGATTGTTATGACAGGTCGGATTGCTCTGAACTCCTGTTTCTTGAGATTCAGAACGGGGCACTCTGGCCCTTTATTTTGGACTTCTGCATCTTATTGCATCGCATGTCTCCAAAAACTGTCTCATTCCTGTTTAATAAATGGTGTTAAGGAATCAGCTTGTACACAAATGATTGCTCTCCATCTCTTTCCAAGTAGCTCCCAGAAGGCTTTCAACTTATATGCTAGATGAGTGTCTGGGTTTAACTCTTCGGGGTCTAAGGGTATTTGGGTCATTCTGTGTCAATTCAACCAAGAAAATGCACTCACGTCACAGATTTTGATGAATTTTGGTGGAGTGATTGGCCTCTAGGAGAAACCTGAGAGCCTAAATATTTTTGCTCAAAGTCATCTAATTAGTGAGATATGGGCTAACGATTTTTTTTGGCCAATTTGCACAACGGCCATATCTCTAAAAGTATGGCACCTAGAGAGCTGATTTAGGGGTCATTTTAATGCTCACTTCAAGGCCTATCTTTTTATAGCATTCTTTCCAAAAATGGACTAGAAAAAAATTATAAAGGAGTGAAAACTAAAATTGGGAATAGCAAAAAACGCACGTCTCTCAATTTTCTTCATATTCATACCAAAGAAAGGTTATCATGTCCACTAACATTGCTGAAAGTTTCAGGATGGGCATTCCATAACTTTTTGAGCAATCAGGCAAAATACCTCCTCATGACAGACCATGGCGTTTTTACATTAATGGCCCTCCAAATATTTGAAAAATATGGATGTAGAAGTGGTCGTCCATGTATTTCCCCGCCCCCCAGGGTCAGCACAGCCCCTGATGGACCCAGGAGGGTTAAAACTCATATACAGAATATCTAGTCTAATCGGCAAACCTTTAGATAAATACAATGGGATCCCTTTTGTGGCAAGGGCTCAAATGAAAAAGTCACTCATCAGTCTCTGTGACTTCTTTTTCTTCCGTCTTTCTGGAGTGTGTACGCTTAGTTTCTACTAGATACTCTTATCCCGTGACTAAACTTGAACTTGAGACACTTGTCTTTGGACTAAACCCACTCCCCGCAAACTGAAATTCAGTTCAAATTTGTTTCAGTGACGACAAAATCCTCAGCTAGAGCGCCAACAACTGTAACACGGGCATGCCTCGGGACTTCAGCTGTTGACTTGGCCACATACCCGTGTCTCATGCGCAGGAACAACAACTTGAAGCCATTTTAAAGCAGACAAATTATTGCATTCCAAGTGGCCCTTCAGATAACTTGCTTCAAAGGCGCCGAGGAGAAGTCTGTCAAGTAAGTCTGCCGGCGTGCGCTAATCAAATGTAGGGCCCTTAAGTAAATGAGGAGGCAGTCAAAGTGAGCATAAATTAATAGCATTTCTGAAGCTATAAGTGGTTGTATTTCGATGCCAGCAATTTATCTTTTTTTTTTTTTTTTTTTAATCAATTTGTAACGCATATTTTGATTGTGTTTTACAGCAACATTGTATCTTCGCAGATTTTACCCTACTTTCCGCTACATTTGACATTAATTACTCCAGGCGCGGTGTACAAACTGCATGGGTGGCGACTGCAGCTGGCTTCCTGATTATTATGTCGGAAATAGAGAAAATCTACGGCTTTTGGCTAATGACAGTGATGCAGAATTTACACTTAATTGTTAGAGGCGTGTTGATTCGAACGACCAGAGTGTCTAACATACACGTATTATCATTGCGGGGGGGCTGCTCAGCGAGAGACAGTTTGAAATGTCAAATGCAACAGGGTATTTTAGGGCTGCCCACATCCTTCATTCATTAGTCATTTCTGGATTTATGGAAATGCACGTCGGCAATTATGCTAAGGTTACCTCGCACACGTTTTAACAAAGTTTGGAGGGGCCATGAATATGGGATGGCTAACAATCATGTTACCAATGTGTGAATCTGCAATTCATGTAGTGACCTTCACAAATCAAATTGGCTCGTGATTAAAATGTCCGGGCGAATGGAGGAGATATGATACAATACATATTTATACAATGTATTTACCACAATAATACAGTACATTACTAAAGTCCCAGTTGCTGCTCAGCGTAAAACCCAATTTAATTAGAATTTAGCACAGTTTCTCAACCCAAAAAAAGTACACATGCATTTTGCTGTATGTTTAGAATAATCATGCAATGGTCAGTAGTAGGGTATCAACTTGGATTTCCCAAATTGATTCGATCCGATTCACGATTCACTTTGATTTTCGATTCAGTTAAGGATATCTTGCAGTACCAATTTTACTTGGATATTTGTAGACATTCTCAGAAGAACTACAGCACTTTTGTGATTGTTATTCCACTAATATATGCTTCTACAAACAGACAATTATTTAAACCTGACCTTCTATGTGTCATCTGTGTTTACATATTTTTGCATATTTTAGAAAACCAAAAAGTTACATGTAGAAGGATGTATTTTTATTTTTTTGTATCAATATCATAGCCTAGTAAACTAGACGCACCCCAGTGGCCAAAAATATTTTTTGCCTAGCGGGTTGGTCTAGCGTCGCACCATAGGAGCAGCTCTAGCCTGGCCTTAGCCATCCGTAAACTCCTGTCAATTATCATTCCCCTACATGTTACAGTTTGGGTCTGATCTCAGTGGCTGCAATACATTGGTTGAATTTCTTCGGACCATTCAGCGAGCGGGGGAGTGTTGCAGGTGACGTCAAGCATATGCAGGAAATGATAATATGGATGGCTCGAGCCAGGCTAGCGTTCACCAATCCCACCTGAAAATGAAGCTCAATCGGGAAGATCCAGACCCTCTGTACGAAATGAGAACGAGGGTATGGTAAGACCAGGCTAGAGCTGCTCGTAGCTGGGTCAGAAATCTGGCCTCCAATCACAACGCTCTGTCTGTGTTGCAAGTTTTTTTTTTTTTTTATCGTTGAGGCGGGCTTAGCAGGATGACGACACGGCTGCACGACGATGGAGATAGCAAAACAAGGAAGATCTGCCGTTGCTCTGATTGGTCATAGCGTTGACCTACAGGCAGAAGCAGTTTGAACGACAAGTGTTTGCTCCACCCACAACCTTCAGCTTTCCCAATGGTGCCACCCCAGACTATACAATTCATGCTATAGTCTGGCTTCGATATCGGGCTATTCAAAGGAAAATCTATTCAAATTGATTAATCGATTAATTAACCCCAGCCCTAGTCAGTAGTTGCTATTGTTTTTTTTTGCAGCAGCAGCAGCAAGTCCATGGGGAATATACAATATTCAACACTTGTACCAGTTTGGGTTTGGAAGTGAGCGCCACTTTTGCTGCCCAAACATACAGTATAAAAAGTACAATTGAAAATCTCATGTTTAATGATAGAAAAAGTGAAAGCCAACAATAAAAATCATAGCAAACCACAACATGCGTACAAGTCAATTCATATTTTATGGATTTTATTTTTACATTACACTTTGCATCAGTGTCAGACTTGTGTCTAGACATCAATATGTTCTAACTTGAACCTTTAAAAAAAATACATTTTCGACTTACCACTCCAGACTTTCCCTCTCGTCTTTCTGTTTCGTGGTCTGTGCATACGTGTATTTCTTTTTAACCCTGGATGCTTGAATGACAAACTGCCCCTTCAATGTAATTTTTCATAAATCACACAAATAACCAGCACCCCCCCCCCTGGCACGTTGGACAACTCGGAGATGGATGCTGTGAGCCTCGGGGTAGCTCCAAATGACGCAGCCCATTAGGTATACGCTCCAGTTATTCAAATCAATAACTATGTCTTGTAAAAGGAATCCACCTCTTTCCCTGGAGGGGTACAGATGTCGGGTAATGACACCTCTATTTGTTTACCTTGTCATACTATAGTCTAGCCCTTCTCCCATATATCCTCAATGCACCGATATTATTCTTATATTACATGGTCTGACTGACAGCAAATGTATGGCTGCTTTATTAATTCATAAACAGCAATACATATCCATTGCATTTCCATCCAAGTATTGCATCTTGTATTTTGAGAGTAATACTGGAGATGTGCCGTAGGGAAAATGGCACAGAAGGCTGCTTCATATGCAGCAGAATTACAATGTGCATGAGGATATATTGTTCACTCGTGTTTCCATTTAAGTATTAAAAGGGAGACCGTGCAGGCAAAACTGTTTTTTATTTTTTCAATTTTCGGGTTTTGGACCTGTTTGCTCTCTTAACATATAAACTTCCACCTTGAAACAAATAAATTACCTCACAGGAGTGCAATGATTGAGTCAATGTTTCTCCATAGAACTACAGTATATCAGGGTTTATACAGGTAGTGGCTATTTTAATGCCACAGACGCCACAAATCAATACATATTTGATACAACAGATGACTTTTGACCAGAAATAAAGGATGATTTCTGCCAAAACTCCAGTCTAGATCCTATTTTTTGTATTTTTCACAAACTTATGCGGTAAAATGAGTTGAGCAATGTCATGATTTTCCAAGAACTTTTTAATTTAATATCAATTTGAATTTTACTTCAGGCTTTTTAATCACATTCAAGGCCTTATTTGCCCAGCGGAAACACTGCATATGGGAAATTGTAAATCTTGAATGCATTTTTCTCACATTGTAGCGACATCTCAACTTTAGTAGCTCCTACAGACTCCAAACTTTTCAGACTGTCACTTAACAAAATTTAGAAGATTGCATCCTAGGGATTTTTCAATACTTAATTCCTAGCCTGCTTTATTTAGTTTGAACCAAAAAAAACATGGAAATTGTAAAATATTTGCAGATATATTCACTATTTACTACCTTATTTGAAAAAAATAAAATAAAAACTAAACAACATCCCCTAAATCCCCTCTGAACAAATATTTGTAACTAATATGTCAAGAATAAAAAAGCAGGTACCATAGAGCTTTGGAAATGACATCACGGTGCAATGCATTATGGGAATTTTGCCACCATTTTTCAGGACCACAAAACAATGAAAACCCAGCCCATTTTCAATATTATTCCCTTGTAGATGGTGTGTTCTAACATGACAGTCAACTGCACAACAGGCCCCGACTGTCCTGAAGTTATTTGTCCATCTGCCTTCCCTTAGTTCTACAGTTAGCAGTTTGTTGTTTGGACCGGTCAGATGGCGCCTCAACCACATACACATCAACACGATCTGCTGCCCACACCCCATTATGTGACATCACATTCCAAAGCTCTATTGGCACATTTCTTGAAATTAGTTACTCAAATCAAGGGCACATTTTACACACGTACATTGCATTTTGCAGTGTAAACAGTGGAGGCTCGCATCTGTGGAAACCTTTGATACAATATGTCAACAAATATGTGGTGCATGCGTGGCATAAAATCCAAATCAGTATCGGAATAGGGGGAAAAAAATCTTTATTTTCTTTCCCTCTGTGGTGTGACATTCCTCTAGCTAGACTACTGTCAAAGAGACATCTATGTCACTGAAGGACAAAAACACAGCATTTTCTCTGAAGACACTAAAGGCTGGCACATCATAGTGTTCACATCAGATACAGCTTTGGCCGAGCACTTAAAATGCTTTACTGCTGCAGAGGGGCCAGTGCTGTACTTGTGCACCCTGGTTTGTCATTGTACAGGCCTGTCTGTGTTAATCTGAACGTCCTTAAGTAAAAAGGCTGAAACAGCTGAGTGCACCAAAGCTCAGGATGCTTAGCGTTGCGAAAGCCGTATTGTCTTAAATAAACAGTGTCACACTGTTGGGGAAGTTGATAAATGGGCTAAGTACTTGTGAAAAACAAAACTGTTATTGTTTTATGTTGAAAGAGTAAAACACACATTAGTAAATTGGAAGGGAAAAGCCCCACTGTGCTCAGAACTTACACCAACAGCGCGAGTTAAAGGAGTACAAAAAACAGAGTGGGTTGTGACTGATTGTTTTTGAGTAATGGCTGCGCACACAGCGTTAGCTCCTGCAGGCCTGCTACTCCGCATCTGTCCAAAAACAAAGCTAATGGAGGAGGACGGCGGTGTGAAGGATCACTGTGGATGGGTCCTCCGCGGGGCACTGGCCTCACGCTGCCTCTCAGCTCTATGTGTACAATTGTGTAAAGATGTGTGTGTGCGAAGCCAGCTCAATGCGAGGGTCATACAGCAAATATCACAGCGACTCACTTCAAAACAGAGAGGGCTGCTTTTGCCCCGAGTTTGCTTTGTGTGCAGAGATATGGATTATTGCCCCAGTTTAAAATCACACACCATAAGAAAAAACATACATTCGGTAAGTGAATATTCTCTCTTCTCTTCTTCTTTTCAGAAAGCCAGCTAATCCACACTATTTGAGTGTTAATCTCCATAACATCATCATCATTTTAAGGCGAGACATTGCAGGTGAATAGGGTAAAACAAATGTTAAGTGATATCAATATGAAACTTTTCAAAATTGTCTATATTTTCAGCAATGGAATCTAAATAATAGATTGAGCCAGGTTTTATTGGTTGATACTGTATTACTGAATTAGTTACAAATATTTGTTCAGAGGGGAGACAAATAAAATCTGTTTTTTGGGGTTCAAAACTAAATAAATCAGGCTAGGAGTTAAATATTGTGCTAAGGAGTGTTAAGGAGTGGCCATCATAGGAAGGATCATGGGAGGCGTCGCCGTGAATGCCTGCACCACCCCCGTCCAGCCTGTCCGTCCTTGGGAGTGGACCCCCCCTTCATGTGGACCTCCCCGAGGTTTCTCCTTTTGTCCCAATGGGTTTTTGAGTTTTCCCTTGCCGAGAAGTATTAATATTCATTAATACTATTAATATTCACTAATTGTCTTTCTTTCTTCTTGTCTTTTTCTTGTGAAGCCCTGAGAGGCGACTTTGTTGCGATTTTGGGCTATACAAATAAAATTTAATTGAAATATTGAAAAATCCCTCTGAACAAATCTTCAAAACATTGCTACCAGAAAGACCGGAAAGATTGGAGTCTGTAGAAGCTACTAAAGTGAAGATGTTGACGCCACAATGTGAGAAAAAACGCTCAAAAGTTTGGGGTCACTGGTTGATGTAAGACAAAAGGGTTGGGTATTTAGAAGAATCTAGAATATAAAAAATAGTTACTGTATATCACCCTACATCAGGCATACCCAAAGTGCGGCCCGGGGGCCAAACGCGGCCCTCAGACCAATTTTTGGTGGCCCAAAATCTTCTTGTTGAATTGGCACGTCGTCAGAGATGATGTTTTTCTGCAGGTTTAACAGGTTTTATGCACAATTAAAGCCTCAAAAACTTTATTTTAATTGTGAGACGGGTTCCAGACTAACTAAAGGTGTGGGGAGAAGGTTAAAACCTCTCTTTAAATCAACCCAGTTGAATTCTGGACTGCACTGGCCACCGATCTGTGGCCCCCCATGCCGTACCCACTTCAATATGTGGCCCTCAATGAAAAAAGTTTGAACACCCCTGCCCTACATACTGTAATTCCATATTCAATTCAATTCATTTTGTATAGCCCAAAATCACAACAAAAGTTGCCTCACAAGAAAAAGAAGGTTGGTTTAACAGACAGTGAGTGAATATTAATAGTCCTGGGGCATCCCCTGGCCTTAGACCCTCCTTCTCGGCAAGGAAAAACTCAATAAACCCAGTGGGACAAATGAAGAAACCTGGGGGAGATCCACTTGTAGCAAGACATGATGTGGCCTTTCATAGTTTAGTGCCTTGAATGAGAATCATACAATGTAAATAGTGTTGGAAACAAATTAAAAAGTGACCCCAAACTTTTGAGCGGGAAAATTGTCATTGAAGTTACAATTTCCCATATAATTCTACGGAGAAATGTTGATTCAGTGCAATAACTAAACTCCTTACGGTAATGTATTTGATTCCAGGTTAAAAGAGATCAAACTGTCCCAAAACCTGAAAAAGTAAAACAAAAATGGTTCTGCCTGCACCATATCATTTAAAACATATTGTAAGGTCACCCTTCGCTCTGACTGAATGCTTTCCAATATACACTTTCATCCTGACCCTTCGGTGATCATGGCCACATTACTTGCTTACAACCTGGCTTCGGCGGTTTGTCACCCGTTCACGGTGAAGGATAAACTATATTTACAGAAGTGACTGAAGACCAGCGCGGCGTTAAAGAATGGGACAGGTGTGGGAGAATCATTTACCAACTTCGACATTGTGAAGAGCACGAGCAGCCTGCCGCATCCTTCCTTTGTGCTCCAACAGGAAAACTTGTGGGTTGTGAATAACAAATTAATTAGAAATGGGAGCACGATAGCGATGGATGAGAGACCCAGCGGACAGGGCTGGTGTGGTGAAAAAAAGCCAATCACTGAGCACTGAGCTGTGAGCCCCATCCATTATGTGGGGACTGACAAGTTACCAGCAGTCAGAGCCGGAGCTGCACTTAATAAATCAAAGCTGACAACTCCTCCTTGGCCTTATCTCAAGTACAGCTTTCCCACTTCCCCTCTCCACGGCATCCATTAGACTTTACCTTGTGCCCGTGCGAGAGCCACTGCTGCCCACCGTCCGACGCCGTTATGGGAATTGGAGTTCATATTCCCCGGGGTATGCTTAAATATATGTACTCCACACTATTATGGTAAATGCGAGCGATGAAAAAGTCACGCCACGGACAGGAGAGCGTTAATTCATCTAACCTACAAGTCGGAATCAATCACCCGCGAAGGGCCAGTGATATAATGGGCTTTGGCATTTGCTTTTATGTACAGGAGCCTGTAAAAGTTTCGATGAGGTGAAAACGCTGAGAAATGGCTGTTGAATTTGAATATCTTAAGATTAAAGCATGGCAGGCGAACAGGTGAACACATTGATTCTTGATGCAATGATCAATTTCAAGATTTCTGTCTAGTTTTGTCTCTTAACATCTTAGTAAAACATTGACCAAACTCACAATGGTTGTTGATGATGTTTCGTCAAGTCGTGCGTCAGGAAATCAGTCATTACAACATTGCTATGCTCCAGCCATTGTCTCCATTCCATTCACAGATAGTGACATGTCTGATCCATGTGACCCACATACTTCGACCAACAAGATGCTGTAATCCATATATGGTTACTTCCTTCCTGGAAGAAGCCAGCAGTAAAAGTTCACAGGGATTATACACGCACATGTGCAGTGCGGAGGTCGTGCCTCATTCTGGCTACAAAAATTCTTAACATTCTGGACTATGGCTGTGTTACTGGGCATGGGTCTATGGGGGAATTCAAGGGGTACCTGAGAAACAAATTCAGCGATGAAATGTTTATGTTGTTAGAGTATCCCTTTTTAACACTTCCAACGGTCTTATGACCATGGAATCTTAACCCTTACCCTTGATATTTGTGGTAATTGTTTATAACCAATAAAGAAATATTTTGTTATGGACTTATTTACCACGAATTAGAACCATGAAAAAATACAGTACAAAAAGACACAAGACTTTTCCCTGGTTGCTTTGATCTTTTACCAGTATACAGTTCCTCAAAATGAGTATTCTAAACACATGTTCTAAGTAAATGTATTCCCAACACTGCACACAAGAGCATACATTACAAAGCTTTTCTGCAACCAAATCTTCACTTCAACAGCACCTACAGACACAAAACTTAACACTCTAACGTAACTCTTGTACATGTATTGTTTTTTGCTGAGTCATTTTTCAATATGTATTTCCTAGCCTGATTTATTGAGTTTTGAAGTCCAAAAGAACAAGACAGAATTCAATTTTTTTAACACATATATTCAATAATAACGACCTCATTCAAAAGCTAAACAAGATATCAAAAACCCCCTCTAAAAAATCTGATTCTACCCATTGTTTAGATTTTGTCGCCAAAAATGTAGTCTATTTTAAACGACTTGCAAAACATTTTTCCTCATACATATAGTACGTCAGTAATATACAGCACAAGTCTCAAATTGATATCACTCTCTTTTCCCTCTTCGCTCGCGGAGGCCGGCTAAACGAATACAAATGAAGTCATTTTATTCGTGCACTTTTCACTCAAGACATTATCTGTGTGTTCCTTAACGGCGAGAGGTCTCCTAGACGCGTAACACAAGCCCATGCGCGGGGAAACAGAATCGCTAATGCAGATGTTGAAGTGTGGACCTCTGCGCGATCAATCCTAATCTAATGCCGTCTGCTGGAAAGGAGCCCTGGCACTGGCTCATTCTCACTGTGTCTTCAGCTTCCAACAAATGTCTCACTTCAGCACAACAACAATCTCTACCAGTCTGTGCAAATATGGAGCTTCACTCAATAAAGCCCTCCCAGAAAAAAAAACGCTCTCCCATAGCAGCGCTGAATAAAGGCAGCAAATGTACACAGTATGAAATACATGTGCAACTGCCTTTCCGTGTTGTTCAAATACCAGTGTACTTAAAGCCACAGTGTGATGGAAGTGAATAGACATGGTGCACGGTTTGATCAGCGGTTGTACTTATGCCGACTTTGAAGCGGAACAAAACAAATTTCTCCGATTCGATGAAAAAGGAAATCACGTACGTAAGTTTTAAGACAAGACACTGAGGGAAAAAATACGTAAATGAGTGATCTATATGGAACGGTTTCTGTAAGGCTAAATATTGAAAAATCCCGCTGAACAAGCCATCAAAATATTATTATTAAGTAGGGATGTTCCGATACCGATACTGGTATCGGATTTCATGCCGATACCACAGGTTTTTCAGGTATCAGTATCGGCGAGTACCTGAACCAAAACCTATCCGATACTACAATGTGTTTTTCTGGGCTCTGCAGACACGGAACCCTCTAAAGATCACAGCAGTTACATTTGTGTTTCCTTTTTTTCCTTCATTTAATCTTTAGAGTGGAAACAGAACAGTGACAGAATACATTTTATATGCAGAATGAGCCATATGCAATGGGCTTTGGCGTCTTTTTACAGACTTTTGCTAGTGTTTTTATTTACATTGTGGTATCGGAGAAGTACTTGGTATCGGCGACTACTCGGAGTCCAGATGTCGGCATCGGATCAGATGAGAAAAAATGGTATCGGAAGAACACTATTATTAAGTAGCAATAGCAAAAGTCGATGACCTAAAGCTTACAGTGTGGAGTGGAAGAGTGGCCAAACAGCAGAACAATTCCAGGCACCCATGTCTATGCAAAATAAAACTCCTTTATTGAGACTTGGACATGGACATGGACTTTCATTTTGCATAGACATGAGTGGATTCTTCTCCACATTGTAAGCTTTATACACAGATAGTTCATCTGCATTTTCTACAGACCATTTCGCTGTTGGAAACATGGTCATTGAAGTTACAATTTCCCATCTGTGCGATAATTACCCTCTTTTTTTTGTAAAAAATGGGTCATTTATTTGTTTCCAGGTGAAAGTATATGTTAAATTGATAAAGTCTGGAAGTCTAAATGTAATGCTGATGCTATAAAATGTTCCAAATCAACATCTGGCCTGGGATTTCAAGTGAAGTTGCTAATAATATGTATTATTAGTCCCTCTTTCTCTGATCTCAGGAACTAATCAGAGTCCCTGTAGGCTTTCGCTTTGACCAATGACAAGACATTTCCCTGAGCTGGCTTGAAATCATTTGTGATTGTTGAAAACAGGTGACCAATCACGAAGGGAGGGGGAGGAGCTAGATCTGTTACGTTTCCAAAAAAATGTCCCTCTTTCTCTCTTATGTTTGATAACTTCCACTTTAAAAGCAAAAATGCTAAAAGTTAAAAAGCAAGCAATGTTATATGATATTCTTACAGAAGTAGAAAGATGTCAGGTAAAAAGATAACATATTGGTAATTACTAGTGTAAGACGGACATTGGAATCGCAATGTTAAACGATGTATCTAGTCTCTAACACATCAACACTTTCTAACCTGTATCCGATGTGTAGACAGTGCGAGGCAGAACAACGGGACACTTCACACAGGGCCTGTTAGCCGAGTTGTGAGCCGACATTCGCACCAGCGCTGGATAATTGCAGGAAGCCCATTGTTTTCACCCCTCGCATTAGTCCCTACTGCTCCGCTCTAACGCCGCGCTGAACTGTGTACCTGCAGACTCCTGATAAAGAGGCAAGATTTCAGAAATGTACTCGCAGCTCCAAAGCCCCGCACCGATAATGGCATACGAGGGGGAAAAATAACAGAGCTTACCCTATCTGCGCCGGACCGGACGCCGCAATGTGCACAACGTGATTACCAACTATTTGATGTTTTAATTAAAAGTGCAAACTCAGCCAGATGCGCGGAGGAGATACGGCCGAGTGTCCTTATTGTGCGAGTGGCGAGTGCAGATTTTGCTGATCTGAGGTGAAAAAAAATAATAAGAAAGCACAATTGTTCGTGTAACTTCCATTGCGTCGTGTTGTTACAGGTTGAAGATGGTTGACCTGAGAGATAAGGAGAGGATAATGGGCAGAGCAGAGGTGCAGTTCTGACACAGACAGACACAGGGCTGACCTGGCCAAATTACATATTGGAAATCTGTGAATGTGGAGCTCTAGGATTGGGGGAGTATAAAAAAAAAAATTAAAACAGGACGGACGAACGTTCATAATGAAACCAATTCAAACTGTTCATGGATTTATAGAATATTCCACAGTGATGTCAATCTGGAAGAGCTCCTGTTTAAGTCATTTATAAAGAGCATGGACATCATACCTTGAATCTAGGCATGTCCTGATTCTACATTTTTGAGTCACGATTATTGTGAGAAAACTAAGGAAGAAAATGCAGAGAATTTCTCAAAACCTTTACAGCGCTGTCTAAATGTTTATGAAAAAGAAACACCACATACATGTACAATTTTATATTTATTCATATTGATTCTTTTGGGACTCATCCTTTGGCAACATTTTGCAATTATCCTGGAAAACAAGCTTTTAGCTCGACTTGGACATGCAAACATGAATAAGTTTTGCTCTCTGCATGACAGCAGTTTACCCAAAATTCTTACCAATAATCAACCGTGACCTTTTATAATCACGGCAATCATAGTCTTGACATCCCTACTTGAATAGTTCACGGGACTGAGTTGATCGAGTTGAGGACGTTTTGCTTCTTCTTCGCACTTGCGGTCAGAAAGCGCAACACAAGTTATAGGTCTAAATAAGCCCCTCCCAGGAGGTGTGGTCAGGAGCCAACATCCACCTACTGCACCTGTCATGGTACACTCCTGTTCTTCCCCTCCTGTTCCCTTTTTCGGAGCTTCCTGGGCGTGACTGTGGCTCCACCTCCTGCTGATCTGGAGCAGTATTTAAGGCTGGCTTTTCCTCCGCACCTCTGCCAGATCGTCAGTCTTCCAAAGTGGTGAACATAGTCTTATTTTACTCCGTTTTTGCTGCTGTTATTTTTCCTATTACTCACCGTATTCTTTTACTCCAGCTCCTGGTCCGTGTCAGCCTCCAGCTCCTTCCTACCTGCTCCGGCTCAGCTCCACCAACACCTACCTACCTGTTCTCACTGGATCCGCTTCAATACTCACCTGGCTTTTGTTTGATTTTTCCTTTTTTGCAAATAAACTAACCTGATTTTTGGCATCCTGTTTGCATTTGGGTCCTTATCTGAAGACGTGACAGTACCTGTTTACGGTTTCACTCAATTTGCAAGTCTTTGTTTTTTTTGACTGGATAGAACAAAGCGTTGCACTCAATCGACTCAGTCCAGTCCACGATGCAAGCTACACTACAATGAAGTCTTCCTGGATGACTGAGAGCCTTCACAAGCACTTTTGGAGGAACATTTGCTTGTGATTGGATCAAGCACATCTTGTTTTTGCGAATCGCAGCCAAATCTCTAAATGTAACTAAACACCAAAGCAATAAATATTCACTTTTTTAAAATGTTATTCATGTCCGTAGCAGCTCAACGTCATAGGGTTCATTTAACAAGACAGGTGCAATTAGGACAATACTGTAGCATAGCTTTGTGTGAGCATGTACTTGGACCTTATTTACCATTTCAAATAGCCTGTATCACTGAATTAGACCCCCAAATCTGATACAAAATAAAGAATACTGTGTGAAGAAACTTGCTAATTATTCGGCTTATGATCCGCTCCTGATGTGCTTCTCGTTCTGCACATGAGCAAACGCTTGGTAAATGTTCAGAGCAAACAATGCATGCGTCACTTCGCCGCCTGCTAAAATGTCAGACAAATCTAGAAACAAAAGACTTTTCTTTTTTTTCCCCCATGAAGCGCTATCTGGTTTTGGGCAGGTCTTAGCCCACACAGTGCATTAGCCGCTGCTCTGTGCGGTTAGTAATGCTGCTCCATGTGTCCCAGCCTGCTCCGGGTTAGGGCTCTCCGGGGGGCACGCGAGGTAACAGTTCACGGCACTGGCAGCAGGTTTGCCCTCATCGACACTTCATGATGAGTTACCCAGAGCTCGGCGCGTCTGCTGTATTAGATAAGCCTGCCCAAGATGCCAGTGGGTAGCACAGGAAATATAGAAAAATGGGCTTCAAGCGTCAACTCCAAATGAAGAGACAGACGGATGCACGGGCCAGTTTCATGAAGGCGTGATGCTATTTGAGCCAGCTTAGAGACTGGAAGTTTACGCGGGTGATTTATGTGTTGGCATGCATGGCAACACAGTTATGTACAGAATAACTCCAAGTTACTTTTCTGAACCTTCACAAATCACACCTAAGTTATTATGGAGCTTTCTATAGCTGGAATGAAACCTAACATAGCTCATATCTCACATTCACTTCGCATTTTGAAAAGACACAATGATGTGGGTGCACAATGTTGGAATCTTTCGATCCTGCCTGCTCCACTTTAACACAGTATAGCAATGTGGAAAATAAACCAACTTGTTTTTATTCCCTTCTTCTCACATCTCACATGAATCACTGTTCATCATCATATTTATTTGAGAGCAATCTTATGTTCTTTATACTAAATTAAATCAATTCATTAGCTGATCAATGTACTATCATAAATGTATCACCAGTTCCTCTCACATCTCCAAACAAATTACTGTATGCCAAAACTTCCACCCACTTTATTTCTGATATCCGTTGTTGTTGTTGTTGTTTTTATGATGTGTTGTTTGTTCAGATCGCTCTTGACCTAAAGGCAGGCGCCAGACAAAGTAACACTGGGTGCGTTTTGGTAACTTTGGAGCCTAAAGTTGCTTTCTGAATACTCCTCGAAGGGTAAACTTGACTGTATAAATGGCTTCAGAATGTCGTAATTTTCTAGTTAACGAACCAAAACCTTGCATGTAAGAGAATTGATGCAGTACATCTAAGTAATTGCACTCATGTAGATGTTTAAGTACTGTGTGAACAAACCCATACTTGTACCTGAGCGCTACCCACCTCTGCTTAGCACCCGCCTCACCCCCTGCCTGTGTTTAGCACTCCGGTGTGGCTGTCAGAGCTGCTCCTCTGCTCGGGGGCTGGGATTTGTGGTCGTGATGTGGATGAACAGTTTCTAGGGGGAATTAGACCTTCGCCCCGTTCACTCTCACTCACCGCCAGTATCCTTCATTTTTGCACTATGTTCAAGGTCAAACCATACCAAGAAAAAGTCTTCAAGAAAACAGAGAAAACACGCTGGCGTTTCACATCGGAACCGTTCCATTTTACAAAGAAAACAGTCTTATTTTGCAGTTGTGAATTTTTGATTGGTTCATTCAAGATGCTGCATAAATTATGGAATAGAAGAGTTGAATAATTTAAAAGCTAAACTAAAACAGGTTCCTGTCATTATGCGAGATTGAATATAGTGGCTGTGTACGAAAGAGTAGGCTTAGTTATACAGTACGTTCCTTTCGGGAGTCCTGGGTTTGTATATACATGAAAAGCATAGTAAATAAATAAGTCCCAACTGAATTCACTGGACACAAGGAAGTTATAGGCTTTGGTGCCATTTTAATGACAAATTAAGGGGAGCCACTGCAAACATTTTAATTTCCAGGTTTTGGGCCAGTTTTCTCCCTCAACATATAAACTTTTCACCTGGAAACAATTCTCCAAACCTAGTAAATTGTGACTTCAGTGAGTGTTTACTCACATTGTGGTGACAACATCTCCACTTCAGTAGCTCCCACAGGTTCCAAATTTGGAAGGTTTTATAGAGGCATTTTTCAATATCTAATTCCTTGCCTGATTTATTGAGTTTTGAACCTTAAAAAAACAAGATGCAACTTGAATGTCTGCAGATTTAATCACTTATTCAAAAACTAAGCAAGATACCGTATTTTCTGGACTATAAGTCGCACTGGAGTATACGTCGCATCAGCCACAAAATGTATAATGAAGAAGAAAAAAACATACAGTCCGAGACCAAGAACAGAATCAGACGAGAACTTTCTTTCTATTTATTTAGTATTTTTATCCGTTAGATCTACTAGGCATGTTTGTACTGTCCTGGTCCAAAGATGAATTTCTACTTTGGTAGACAATAAAGCTGTCTATTTCCTGAGTATAAGTCGCAGGACCAGCCAAACTATGAGAAAAAGTGTGACTTATAGTCCAGAAAATACTTACGGTAAACCAACTGGCTCTCTGTATTATTTAGATTTTGTTGCCAAAAATATAGTAAACCTTGATCATTTGTTTTTATATGAAAACATAAAATGACAGAAAAATTGCAATACATTTTTTGTCATATTCATGTCCGTGAAAAACAGCCAAACTCTCAAATTGATATCACTCAATTTAAAAAATGCCCCTAGTCACCAGTGTCTCTGGCCTTAAGCAAAGTGTTTAGGTAGCCCACTTATTTGACACACTACATTACCTCCAGCAACACTCTCCTCGATGCTCGCTGCTAAATCATCATCCATGACTTTCTCCTCTGCCTTTGAATGTCTTAATCAAAGCCTGACCAGTGCATCTCTATTCCGTTATAAATCCAAGTGAACTATGGTGGAATTATCAGATCACAAGGTGGGCACAATGTCATACGTCGTCTGGATACGTTCCCCCCGAGGCCATTGCGATTCCCGCCCCGCACCATCCGCGGACCCTTGACCCGTTTGTCAGCGATCCGTCAACCGCGGCTGAGTGACGTCCGCCGCGCGTCCCTTAACCTTCTTTTAATCAACCCGTCTCCGCGCGTCACCTTAAACACGAGACGCGGCTAAGGAGGACAGGGCCCTTTGTCTTTGCATTACCGGGCGGACGGCCTCTCCTTGAGGAGCCCGCCAGATTCATCAGCGTGATAGAGCGCGGCACGTGGGCTCCGGAAAGAGAAGCCTTGGGGTGCGGAGGCTCGGAAACGTGGCAGCAGCTGAGGCAGTGAGAAAGGGGGAGTTATCTTAATCAGTTTTTTAAAGAGAAATGACTTTAATGATTGTTTTTCTTCAGGTGAGACACTGGAGGCGACTAGGGGAACAAAACAGATATAAGAGACATAAGATATTTTTTATCTTCTGACTTAATTATGAGAAAAAATGATTGAAATTATTGTTTGCTTTTTGTTTCAAAGGGGATTCTGGATATTGTAATTTTTTTATAAGTTATTTATCAGTGAAGTATCTTGTTTTTTTGGAGTTCAAAACTCAATACATTTGGTAGGACAGTGTTTCCCAACCAGGGGTACGGGGACCCCTAGGGGTACGTGAGATGTTAGCAGGGGGTACTTGGAATCATTTCAGATGAAAAAATAAGATGAAATAATTGTATTTTTGAGTATTATGGTCAACGAAAAGACATTTTAAAACATTTAACTGCAAAGAGTGAGATTCTGAGAGTATTTAGCTGTCTTTTACCTGATAAATTGGAGTTTTTGTCATTCACTTTCTAACTAATCAACAAAACTATCGAAGCAGGGGGTACTCGGAGTATAAATGAAAGGCCCAAGGGGTACGTGAGACAAAAAAGGTTGGGAACCACTGTGGTAGGACTTGGCTATTGAAAAACCCCTCTAAAGAAACTAAAAAAATCCTTAAGTGAAAGACTGGAAAATGTGGTCCCATGGAATTGCTTACTATGTGACCCTTGTGGCAACATTATTCCTCTTATTATTAGTATTGCAGAGGTGCACATATCAGATTATATTGGAATCTGCTTTTGACTGAAGACTAAATTGATCTTTTCCCACTTTTCCTAGTGGAATTACCAAATCAAATTATCTGCTTTCCGAACAGAACCCTCTCTTTCCCACTTGAGGCTGTGTTTGCCAATAAGCAAACTTTAAAATTAATAAAAGCGTCTAACTATTTAGGTAGGTTTTATATCTTTGTCCATCTTCCCCGCGTGCTTCTGTCTGAGCACCTCCCAGTGTTTCCTCCGCTATTGTGAACTGCAGAAGGTTATTTTCCATCTACCTGTCATGTTAAACGCACTGTTCCGCTGCTTTTGTTTTAGCTCCTTACAAACCTGAATCCCTCTGACACGCTAAGAGCTCACCGCCTACTCCTAGTGCACACGTATTATCCATGCCAAATAACTTCCACATCCCGCTACCAACATCGGCAAATCCTTAACCCTGCCCACCCACTCTGGATGAGACAGCCATGTGCATCGGCTTTGGACTCTGTAAAGAACACAAAGCTTTTTTAACAGGTGGAAGGTCAGTCTGACAAAGTAGCTTCGGGAGACTCCATTCCTACACACAATGAACTTTTTAATACTGAAGATAAGGCTGCTTGTTAAGGTTTTATATTATAATTACACTATTAAGATTAGGAATTGCCAGAGACCGTTCAATCTGCTCGAGTGTGTATTTTTGTT
>OMNZ01020339.1:49543-64087 GCA_900303255.1 Lesueurigobius sanzi | reverse complement strand
AAAGACCTGAAATATTTCAGTTGGTGTGCAATGAATCTAAAATATATGAAAGTTTAATTTTTATCATTACATTATGGAAAAGAATGAACTTTATCACAATATGCTAATTTTTTGAGAAGGACCTGTACATAATCTTGAAATACATCAAAAATGACCCCAAACTTTTGTTAACTCAGGTCCAGCAAAACAGTACATTTCAGTCCACTCAGACGCAACAATACTGACCATGTTATCTTTCCTGGTTTCTCAGATATTAGCATTCAGCTTAGATTTGATGGATCCTGTTTATTTCTGTGTCAGTCGCCTTGGGCCTGTCCCTCTGTCCTCAGTGCTAAATGTCATAATCTCAAAACACATCACTTACTATATAAAAACCCATTTAACTCAACGCATCTGAACCATGTAACCTGCAGCACACACCCTGAAGGCTCTGCACTCAACATGTGTGTAATCTCATCGGTTTTCATTTTTATTCCGAATTGAAGATCCCAGAAGCAAAATTCCACCACAAAATCACTTTCATCTACTTGCAGACTATGCATGGTAAAAATGTGCAGAAGATTTTCAACAAAAAACACATACATTTTAGCCTGGCTCTATAGCTATAATTCAGCCCCTCCTGTTCCCAAAGCCCCTCCTGTTCCCAAAGCCCCTCCTGTTCCCAAAGCTCCTCCTGTTCCCAAAGCCCCTCCTGTTCCCAAAGCTCCTCCAGTTTAACATGGAGACTGCAGTTATGCGGACGGCCAGAGGTGGCAGTCACGAGTATGAAAATGATCAAACTCCGTTGAGTCCCTTTAAGCCATTTCAGATCAATATAACATTTTCTACGCAACAAAGTGTAAGACAATGATCAAGATGTGTTTGAGGTTATAATAATACTGTATCTGCAAAAAGCAAAGCACTCCGTCTTTAACAAAAAATGATACAGTTCAAGAATCAAGATTTTCTGTTTGGAGATTCCTTTCAAACACAGTAAATCAGCCATAGCCTTATAATCCACCAATAATCAGAATCATAATCAGAATAGAATTTATTACCATTGTCAATGAAGGTTTCACAGACTAGGAATTTTCTTCGGTGTACTCGTGCAACATGAAACTTGTAATAATGATTAATAATAAACTATGGGGGAAAAGGATATACAGTACAAAAATTATATAACTATAAGGCATGCATAAAAATAGAATAATCTTTTTAACCTTATATTGGCTCCTGCCCTCCTCAGATTCTGCAACCATTTGACACAGAAAGCCAATCTCTTGTACCAGTGGAGCAGTTTTAACCCTGTGTTGTAGTTTGTCAGCCCTGTATCTTGTAGGTCCAAGCACCAGAGTCTATAATCTCATTAAACAGACTGGCTGCCCAGCACATGAGAGTTTGCTGCCAGACCGCTCTGTTCCCCTCCAGACCCTCCAGACCGCTCTGTTCCCCTCCAGACCCTCCAGACCGCTCTGTTCCCCTCCAGACCCTCCAGACCGCTCTGTTCCCCTCCAGACCCTCCAGACCGCTCTGTGCCCCTCCAGACCATGAAACTGCCAAAACTCAGCACTGCAACAAGCATCAGTGATTTCAATACAGAAACTAGACATTATAACACTGATATTGTATCACACATACTTTGGAGTCAAGGTGGAGATTGTCGTAGCTTATAATTAGAGTAAATACATTTTTTTGTTATTATTTTCCTTGAGTATTTCATATATTTCTTGAATAGCAATAAAATCTATGAGAATCTCATCATGTGGCAGCTGGTGAACTGTTTATCGCATGAACTAGTGAAAGTAATATTTGTTTGTTTTTGTTTCATTTATTTTTTTCATTGTACACTTTACTCATATCAAAACTCAACATTGATCAGTGATTATTTATTTTTTGCCATATCACCCAACCCTATAGTATGCTATGCACTTTATGACTTTAAAGTGCACATTAGACAAAATTTTCACTAAAACATAGTCAGGGTTTATGCCGGTAGCAGCAAGTCAAATTTAATGCGTTTAAATGCTATTTTAATGCCCAAATTCTATATTTTTAATGCCAGAAATGCCACAAATTGGTCCGTATTTAATATTAATTTCCATATTCAATACCAATTTTGACACAACTGACAACTTTTGAACAGAAATAGTGTTGCAGTATAGACCTTATTTTTGGATTTTTGCCAAACTTCTGCAGTAAAACTAGTTGAACAATGTCTTTATTTTCCAAGAATGTTTGATGTAATGCCAGTTTGAATTCTATTTAATGCTTTTTAATGACATTTAAGGCCTTATTTTTGACACAATTCATTTAATGCCGCGCGGAAACCCTGATAGTTAGCACAATTGTGGTTTTCCTTGGTTTGACTTTTTCAAACTGGGCACAGGAAGTGACAAAAGGTAGAGGTAAACACTTAAGTGCTGTGCCAACCATATCATACCAATGAGAAATTATTAAATCGCCACTTCACTGATGTAAAACTAAGATTAATACAAAGTTATCACAGTTACAGTTGTGGTCATAAGTTTACATACCCTTTTAATCTTTTGGCCATTTTTCATAGAATATGAATGATAACACAGAAATCTTTTGTTCCACTCATGGTTAGTGGTTGTGCGAGGTCATTTATTGTCAAAGAACTGAGTTTACTCTTTTGAAATCACAATGAAACAGAAACTACTCCTATGTCCATGGAAATTGTTCAGGAGCAAAGAAAAACTCACTTCAGCTGAAATACAGGACTCTCTGACAAAATTTGACTCTCTGAAAAAAATCTATGTTTGTTTCCAGATGCACAATATGTAAACGTTTGATCAGGGACATTTGGCTAGTTTCTTGTTGAAAAGCATAAACAATTGGTATTGGATTATACATCTGCACAGCGCCACCTTCTGTTCCGGAGTGGACCTGATAATGATATTAAATCAGAGAAAAAACCACAACGCGACCAACTCGTCTACGCTCCATAAGTAATGAGTAACAACAGCTTTTTTACAAATGTAGTGGAGTAGAAATTTAGCCTGGCAAGCCACACCCACATCCTCTCTCCGAGAACAGGGGGAGTCTGGTTTTCCAGGCTAGTAGAAAGTATTATATTTGTTTGTCAAATGTAGTGGAGTAAAAGTAATAAGTTGTCCACTTAATTACAGTACTTAAGTAAATTTACTGCATTACTGCCCGCCACTGATCAGCATTGACATGATGTTTTAACTTTAGAAATAATGTCTATGTAAAGAAAAAGACAATACAGTGTGAGAGATTGAGCTGGTCTGGATTTGCAGCAGCACCTGAAGCTTAATAAAACAGAGAAAACAAGCTTCTGCTTACAGCTGACGGCACGGAGGACACAAGTTTTCTTATTCCCTCTATGACACAATGAAATCTAGGAAATAAAGGTTGGAGCGCTTCCACAGCAGAAGAAGAAATGACCCAACGTGAACAGGATTACTCAAACTAAGAACAAACATGAACAAATGGAGCTTAATGCGGGGCAACAGTGCGATGTGTTTGGCCGAAAGCAGAGAAGCGTCGTGTGGAGAGAGGGCACAACCGTCTCATGTCTATGGCCAGTTACCCAGCATGCACCCGGGCACAGACTGAAGGAGCGACAAACTGACAAACTAGGTCATGGCTGTCCCCTCAAAATACAGCGCAGTGAAAACAGGACAGCACAGTGTGTGGAAGACAAAATGTTGTGACAGTTACTGTGGATAGATTTAGTTTGACCCGGAGGCACAGTGGTTTAAGCTGCATGTTTTCCGAGTTCCCAAATGTTTCTTGTACATGAGCATGACTTCCTCACAATTTCAACATTGATGCCATGTTATTTGGCAGTTTTGTATGTTGGTTTAAATCAGGGCTGCACGATATTGAAAAAAACTTGCATGCAATATGGCAATAACGATATTATTGCGAGACTTGGATAAACCGTTCCATTCAATTCAGACTCATGTAATAAATTGTGTCAAAAGAAGTCTCCAAAAACACTAAATCAGAACCAAACAAAGGCCAAAAAAAATCTACTAAATTAGCAAAGTTATTAGTAAAACTGAACTTCTGCACATTTCTAAGTTCAATGCCTGTTTGGTTTTGTATTGTATTGAGTATTGTAAAAAAAAAAAAAATTAAAAATCTGTCAGTCACAATATTTTTTGCGATATATTCTGCAGCCCTAGTTTAAATAGCAATTTCTCTTTTAGGCTTTTCCATCAGCCTTGATTATCTATTACTACCCTGTCCTCTGCATCTTCTTCTCTCACACCGGTAAGCTTAAAGTCATGCTGCATCTGATCATCCAATAAATAGAATAAAATACAAGTACTATCGAAAAATACCTCTTCAAACCTGTGGCTGCGTGAAACAAGCTCATACCTCAAGCTTAATAGAGCCGGAATATGACATGAAAAGGTGGCCTGAGTGTATTTTAGCAATATCTTGCTTCCTTTCTGTTGCCACTCTGCTTCGATGGTTTGGCTGTGAGGAAGTCGACTGTGAGGAAGTCGACTGTGTTCTGTTTCTAGGTCTATGGTACTGTTACATCAAAGGCCATGAGCAGACTTTTCTCAAAGCCAATGTCAGCTCAAGTCCGGCCGGCAGTTTGGCCTTGCCCTACAATACTGCCCTGCGCTCTGATGCCATGTAAAACTTTAAGTTTAGTGGATACACTCTATAACGCGCTGTGCATCAAGTCCTCTGGGGGCCACCACATTGATGCCATTGTTATTGAATGACATTGTATAGTAGCACCGCTGTATTTCTAATGTACTAGACAAAAACAACCTTATATTCAATGAGAACAATGAGGAAGAGTTACAGAAACATGTGCCAATGCGGCCAACGATTAACACATGGTTAGTTAGTCTCTCGGTTCTTAGATCAGTCACAATGGAGCGTAAGTTCAGGTGCTCTTTCGAAACCTTTGCAGTGTTCTCTGGAGCCTGTGGTCACAGCACCGAGTGAGAAAAGAGAGCGAACAAGGCGCAGGGACTCAGAGGGAAGATCGTTGGTGTAAGTTTGAGAGTGTGTACTTTTTTGTTGCATGGGGGTGGCAGGGGTGGACACAAGTTATTAATGATCGCACTCAATAGGCCAAAATATGACATCATACACTTATATACAAAATATGACATCCACACACATGCTACACAATTCACTGGCTGGTCTTATTTGACATGAAACTTTTTTCCCGTGTGATACAGGACACTATTCAAGGTCAACTTCCGTGCACTAATGAAACAGTGAGCCATCGTGTAAATAGGTGGTGGGCATCAAGGGGATAAATGGCTATTCAATAGAACCATAAGAGGAACAGGTGGTCACCAGGGCTACCGTATACAGCATATACTCATTTTCTACATAAAATTAAAATTCATCTCGAGTCTCTTCCTCCTTTCCCTTCTCCCCTCTCTCTGTCAAAGCCCTGTTAAACCTCCGCACTGACTGTATCTGAAGACATAAGAAGACCTCCTCTGGGACGTCCCGAGCCTCAGATCAGTCCAACCATCTGCCCTGATCCAGCTGTGGAGCGTGACCCTAATACTCAACCTCCAGCAGGTGCAGCATTATTAATATTTCATTCAACCTTCAGGAAGAACGGCAAGGAGAAATCCCAGAGGCCCTGAACGCACCATGTGTAGAAAGAATACTATACACTAATACGGGCGATGGTGTAATCTGATGGGTTTATAGGGGGCTAATGTAGATTAGGTTGTCGGCCATATGTGAGGATCTAAATTAGGTTAGGAGTAAATACATGAGAAGGCTATGGAAGCGGAAATGAGCAGGTTTAGTTACAGGTGTGATCACAGTTTATGCCGTGTAGGAGGTGGCCAACCTCCTGCACAGTTCATCACAAGAATGGTTGGGAAGATATTTGAAAGTGCAAATACAGTATATCCTCATTGAAAAGAAACCAACATGAAAGCTGCAAAACTGCATCTGTTGTGTGTAATTCATCAAACAAACGTTATTTAAGGGCCTGTACCTGATCATTTTCCTGGGAGTACCGTACAATGAAATTGGTTTTGTCCTCCTCCAGTAAATTGTAAAGATAGTAGTACTAGTAGGCGAGTTGTTGTTAACATTATTGCTACAGTGACCCTGAAAGTTTGGAAACTGGAAATTAAACTCATCTTTGTGAAGAACTGGAATGTCAGAAATGTGTGAGGAATGAGTTTGGTAATAGAAACTGATAATTAAAACTAAATTGAACATTTATGATTTCTGATGCTATGAGCTAGTGGTGAGCTGGGACCTCATTTTGGCCTGGGAGTTATGAAGCTTAAGCGCAAATTCAACCTGGAAGACTAATTACAGCATCAATTACCTCAAGCCAATGAGAGTGTTCGCCAAGGGCCGCGCCTCCTCTTCGGCCTATCAGCGCAGAGCACACCTTCTCCGCGGCCAATCATCTCCCTCGGCCGGCGTTTTAAACCTCCCGCAATCCCGGCTCATTCGCTTCCCAGCTGTGCTGCAACCCACCTCCACCCTTTCACCTTGCCTTGTCATCAGGGCTCCACCCAACTACTCATGGCCTCTCATACCACCACCAGTGTCCAGGCTCCGGGGGAAGTCATCCATACTCAAATGTACCCAACATAACTAACTCTATTCATACATCAACGACTTCTGCCGGGGTCTGAACGCCTAAAGAAATCACGTCACTAAATCTTCCTAATCACTGCTTTGTCTCTGTCTGAGTCTATCCAGGTTGAATTGTAATTTGGACCATCCCTTTCAGAGTAGACGGTTTAGTTCGCCTGGATAGTTGCTTGCCGTTTGACTGAACTACCTGGGATCATATCCACTTGATGACATTCTCTTTTCACATGGGGCTGCCACACACATATTCTGGGCCTGATACATCTCCACATTCAGAGGACTGTTCTACAAATGAAATGTATCTTTTTCTCATGGGCCCGTATACCTTTCTGTTTCAGCCCCATCTGGCCTTTTTGTATAATAACGCCTCTGTTGTGGGAAGTGGCCTTTGGACTCCAACTAATCTTTAACTAAATTATTAGGTTCAACATGGGTTTGCTTTGAATACTTTTAATGGTAATCACATACGAATGATCAAAACCTGTCTCTATCTTTGAGCGACACATCATCCCACAATCTTTATCCTGTTTCTCGGGACATACCACATACCAGTATCTCGCCTTTCGGTTTAGGCAGACGGACAGAAGAGCGGCTACACACATCTGGCCAACTGACCTTCCGGCCACTACCACACACATCATCATTCTTGCCTATAGTACATGTTTTTAGTCGTAGGGGAAACCTACATAGACACAGGGAGAATTACTATTTGAGCTAATGTGACAACGCAATTTCCCTTGGATCAATGAAGTCTGTCTAATTCTACACAAACTGCACAAAGACATCGCCCGGCCTAGGAATCAAACCCAGAAGCTTCTTGCTGTGTGGCACAAGTGATAACCGCTGCGCCACTGTGCTGCCCTGTGAAATGTGAAATGTTTGAGAATCACCGCTGTAAGCATTAAAAGGAAACATATTCATTTTCTTTCTATGTGTCATCTTGGCTACTAAGTCCCACCTAATAACATCCTCTAAGCCAGAGGTGCCCAAAGGTTTTGTGATGGAGGGCCAAATGCAGCACCGTTTAGCATGTAGAGAGACCAAATGCAAATAGATCTATGGTCAAATATCCTTCAATTACTGTGTTATTGAGTAAGACATGCTGTTTTGTTGTCTATTCAGTGCACAAATGAATCAAAGTAGATACTTCGTTCAAATCTAACCACCATCCTGTGGCCCGAAACAGGCCCCTTGGAGAGCTGGATTTAGGCACTCCTGAACTGGCTCTTTACCTTCTTTCATGTTGTAAATGTAGCTCAGAAGCATTGGAGACCCCTGTTCTACAAAGTGAACCAAGTTCATAGATGTGTGCACTGTACCTTGCACTTGCGCCCATCCACAGTCTCCTCGCCATACTCCTCTCCCACAGTGAAGTTGATCTCGGTGGTGCGGACGCTGGTGGAGGTTTTGATGTAGAAGGTCTCTCCCTCCTGACGGATCTCCACGTGAGGGTTCGAGGCTGCTGCTACCGCCACCTTCCGCAGCATGGCATTCACTCCTGCACCAACAGACAGACGGATATGTGACCAGAGGCAAGTCACCAGGCAAAAACGGCCCAAATGTATGAACTTACTAGTAGGGTGCTCAACCGCAATTGTAACAAAAATCAAACAATTGCCCAGCCGTAACTGTTACAAACAATGATGACTAAAACTAAAGAAATTAAAGATTGTATGGCGTAAGGTTTGTCACCCAGTTGGACCAAAAATATAACACATTCACTATAGTAAAATTCCCACCGTTTCTCTGTTCTCTGTGGTTTTAATGTGACCCTCAGAGACGGGGACCACCCCTGGGTAAAATGTCCACTCGGATCAGACACAGCCGGCAGAGAGCAGGGCACATGCTGTTCCTCTGTCCCCTCGCATTTCAGACTTTTCACATCCAGTTGACATTCAAGTTCACAAATTCGACCAAGAATGGCAAAAATGTGGGGTTATCAAAGCAACAACAACACAAACGCTTTGACAATGGCACCAAACCAACGCAGCTTGCATAGTATGGTGAGTATTTGCTGGAGTAACTGGTTAAGGACCTACTAAAGTTACTGCTTTACTATTTACAATATGGAAAGAATTTTGAAATGTATTTTTGTGCACAGAAGGAGCAGTTAACAGCGCACTGACTTGGACAACACAATATTGTCTTATATGGCACATCTACAGCCTGCACTGTTTTATGATGATGCTAACTTGCCAAAAAAGTGCCAAAAACTCCAAAATATCCACCCAAACATAAAATCTGTTTACACCAGCTACACCCATAATTCCCAAAGGCTTATATGGATACATGAATCATCTTTATTATCACAATCTTTTTAATTATACAATCAACTTTAACAAGAGGAGAAGCATAACCTACTTTGGGTATTTGTTGTTTTGCTGAGCTGGAAACAGGCCACTTGATGTCAAAACCAAGTAGTTGGTGTTATTCAATTTAAATCTATTTCAATCATAGACTAATATCATAAGAAGAGTCCAGACGAGCACAGGGCTGCACAGGCCTCAAAACAGTTGAAACAAGGAGCAAATGTACAGTGAAATTCTTTCCGAGGTGGTACTTGGTGGGAAATGTTTGAGAACCACGGCTGTTAAGAATGAATATGAGAGGACTATGAGCTTGGAACTGACAAGTCAATGCCTAAGCTATCCCCACCAAAAGCCCCTACACAGAATACATTTCATAGCATTAAGACTAGACAGAAAAACAACAAAAGTAAAACAAGAAATCACATGCCTAAATATTCAGAGGTCTAACAAGGGTCTGTGTAAGCTCTCTCTCATAAGCAAAGATTTTTGAGTTGCAATCTGTACTCTGGGAAGTGAAGGGCATTTCTCTTTTCCTCCAAGAAGCTTCATCAGCAACACAAAAGAATTCTGATCACAGGTGGATTAATATAGATCACCGGGGCTGGGAGGGGCTTACCTGTCATAATACTACCCCTCTTTATTGACAGAGACAGAGACCTCCAGGTTTGAGGCAGAGTAAGCTGCTGTAAACAGGTGCTAGGATAAATCTGAGACCTCAATTTATGTTCTCTGATGGATTTACAAAATCCTAGAGATCTAGGCCATTTTATTTCTCTAGTCTAAATAGACTGGAGATCACCTACAGACTGAGGGCTGCTAGTGCATTTCTCTACGATGTTGGTAGAGCCACCTACGCAGTGGTTGCTTAGTTTCTCCAATATAATGCTCATTGCACTCCTCTTCTTTACAATGAATTGAGTAAACCCCATTTCTCTGGGAGTTTCCTCTATAGAATTAACACTTTTTGTCGCAAAAGTGTAACATTCAGTTTAACCTTGATTAATTGTCCCATTTTTGTTAAGGTGATTTAATAATGGTCTATGTAACAAATACTCATTGGTCACGGTCAATTACAACACGAAATGCACCACCCCACATGTGTTCACTCTCTCCTCACCACACACATAGCCTCTTTTTTGCCACACCACTTGGCGTAGCGCATCACTCGTTGGCTCTGACATAAGGCCCGGGCTGTTAGCTGCATCACTTCCCATCAGTGTCCCAGTAATTACGTGTTGACTGGGACTTTTTCATTTGGGAAGGCGGGGTAAGGCCGGCAGAGACCACACTGTGAGCCTATAGTGCCCAATACACCATCGTACCATCACACACCTCATCACTCTCTCAGCCGCTAATTGAGAACAAGCATGTGTCGGACTATGGCCAGGAATGCACCGCACAGACATAAAGTTTAATATAAGGGACGCTATAGACCATTGTTCACTATTGTGGGAGAGGGCCGGATTTTATAGACAGTATAGACATATAACAATAGGCCGTGTTACTTTTGGTTCACTGGTTTCCAAATGATTGAATAGTGACATTAATCCGCAGGTTAGCGCAAAAATACTTTTTGCTTTGTTTGTGGTGAGAAGAGATAGAGAGGATTAAGCCAGGGAGGGCATCTGGCGTAAAATCCATGACCATTAAATATGCACATTTTAAAAGGCAGAGGTGGTCAGTAACAATGTAGCTTTACTGTATAGCAACTATGCAGAGAGTTATGACCCGAAAACATCCATCCATCCATTTTCTTCTGCTTTATCCGGGGCCGGGTCGCGGAGGCAACAGTCTGAGCAGTCAAAAGTTTATGTAAACTTATGCATTTCATAGAATGTGAATGATAACACAAAAACCTTTATTTCACTCATGGTTAGTGGTTATGTGAAGCCATTTATTGTTTACACTTTTCAACTAGAAACTAGTTAATCAAAAGTTGACATATCGTGCATCTTGAAATAAACATCAATTTTGTCAGAGAGTCCTGTATTTCAGCTGAAGTGAGTTTTTCTTTGCTCCTGAACAATTTCCCTGGCAGTTGTTGAAGGTCATGTAAACGTTACATCAGGGACATTTGAGTACTTTCTGTTTCTTTATGATTTCAAAAGAGTAAACTCAGATCTTTGACAATAAATGGCTAACCATGAGTGGGAAAAAATATTATTGTGTTATTCATATTCTATGAAAAATGGTGAATGAAAAAAGTGTAAGTAAACTTTTGAGCACAAATATGATTAATGCGAGTTACTCAGGCTGTTCTTTGGGTCAATATACAGTGCTAGACAGAAACCACACGCGTAGGGTTTGTTTAAGGGGACGCTACTGGGGTGACCACCTCAAATAGTAGTGAAAGTGTCACAAGTCATGTGATACAGTGGGATATGGAGGGACAGACATGAGAAATTTAAACTCTGATTACATGAAAATCAGCATCTGGAAAGTTAGGACACAATATTGTATTTTTAATGTCTCAAATGCAACTATACATTTATCATTTCTAAAACAAAATGTGGAAACATACACTCAGTTAAGGAATGGAGTAAAATTTGGTTATTTGACAAAATAATGCTGAGGTTTGAGAGTTTAGCACCTTAAACTGGAGTTTTAGTCATTCACTTTCTAACTAATCAACAAAACCATGGAGGCAGGGGGTACTCAGAGTATAAATGGGTATGTCAGACAAAAGAAGTAGGGAACCACTGGTGTAGATTACAGGCCTTGTTTCCCTCAGGCTACCCCTGGGCAGCTGTGGCTACAATTGGCCTGGTAGCTTAGCCACAGAGAATGAAGTAGTGCTACAGCTGGCACTGGGAGAAGCTTTCAAGCTTGTAAAGCTAATTCACATCACGTCACATCTTGGTCTTTTCCAGGTTTTTTTTCTGTTTTTTCAGACCACATGAGCAATTCTGCATCAAACACTGTGCGATTGAGTGCCATAGATTCTCTAAAACATGGAACAACCAGCAGCAGCCTATAGTTGCAGGTCTGTGACTCATACAAATGTAAGTGATTAGTGCTAGTCCTATCCTAGTTTAAATGGATGCAAAAAATGATACATTTCAAAGTAAAAACTAAAACTTCAATATTAAAATTGTTTATTCTTACAAGGAACTGATACTCTCTCTCATCATCAGTTTTGATAGTGTTACAAAAATTGGTGAATGAATGTAAAATACCCCCCCAAAACACTACCCCTAAATTCCACATCTTTTCTTTGGCCGTCTCCTATTATTTAACATTGTTGGCCGCTGTACGAGGAGGCGCTGCCACACAGTAGTGACCCATTTACGGTGGTCCAAATCTCACTCATCACAACCATCACTGAAGACTATGGAGTTTTGAATGAGAGCAAAGAGGGACATTTCTCCTGGGACCTCCCCTGGCATCGCTAATTCATGCCCTACTTAAACGCTCGACATGAACAACACCGTGACCCCCCCCCCCTCCTTCTCCTCCTCCTTAAAATGTAACAACAATACCACATTTGTTTAGGACGGCAATTTAGCATCACCAATGTCCCCATACGTGCTGCGGCGTGGAGATGGTTTTCTCAAAAACACTCCTTTATATTTTCCCATGGTTCAGATGATCAATCATGACTCCAGACTTCCATAGATAAATAGCAAAAAGTTAGATATGTTAGTTGTGCTATTTCTACAGTGAAGGAAGTTTCACACATCAAGTAGAATAAACCTGGTCAGCAATGTAACCAAAAAATGCTTCTAAGACCTCTACTGGTAAAAAACTAAGCTGTAAAATGGGAGTAACAATAGTAGTAATAGTTGTCATAATAGAATTAAATAATGATTGGGAATTAGATGTCTACCAGTAGCTCTCCAGACCTTTCCAAGTATTGATTTATTTTTATTTCTACGTATCAGTCACATTTAAATACATTTTCTCTCACAAAAACAACTGCGCACATACACAATCTGCAAACATTTAGGTCAGAAACTACATACATTTTTCTGCTTTGTGTTAAAAATATCATCTTGATCAGCTGTCCAGGGTGTTAGGTGCTCAGCCTAAGAACTTAAGTTTCTCAGATACTATCTCTAAAGAATAAATAGCCATCTGCCATTTTTATTTAGTAAAGGTTGGAGGATAAAAGGTTGGTGAGCCCTAACCTACCAGTCCACTGCAAAAAAAATAATATCTAGATTAGTTTATATGATTCAAATTCAGCATATTCGCTAAATTTGTTGTTTAGCGGTTTTGCCCTAGTGAAGAAGAAAATTACTTTTGTCCTAAATTATCTTAAAACTCATCATGAAATGTCAAATGTCATGAAGCAAGCCAAGTCATTTATAGGTTAGATTATGAACAAAAGTGAGTGAAATGCCACTCAAAGCAAGATTCATTTTCTCAATCAAGGTAATTTAAACCAATAAATTGTATTGTGAGAAATAAATAAAATAATTCTTTCTTATTTTCCTTCTCAGGTCTGGAGAATGTTGAAAGCATCCAGACTGGGCATGCCATTCTTCTTCAGCAACAGGATAAGGCTTCTCTGTTTTTTTTACCCTAGCACATGATGGATCGCCGACTTCCCGCTGCGATGTGGAGACAACAAGTAGATTCAAAAGCTCGTGCTTCTTACCCAAGACTTTGAGAAGTTCATCGAAATTCTCGCTACTCTTCATTTTCCAGGTACCGGAAAAGTTCGGCATGTCGGCAGCGGCTGTGATTGCAGGTGATGGGCTGGTCTTATCTAGTGGGTCTCCTGGTTATTAGGTCTTGCAGCCTCCTCTCCTCCGTCCTTGCTTCCTGCGGTGTTAGGTCCCTGCTCCGGTCTCCTCCGCTCTGAGCCGACAAAAAATCCGGCAGCGTGGTTTTCTCTCTCCTCATAGACAGACGCACACAAAGCTGCTCCTGCTGCTATGCCCTTTACACAGAAGAAGGACACTCCCACTTTGAGATGCATGCCACTGATGTAGTAGGGATAGTGGGTAACTCATGTAATAATAATGGAGATGTAGTAAAAGATGACATGGAATCATTGTGTACTGTGCTGCATACTTGAATAAGAAATAAGTGTGGGTGAAATCTCTGGCTTTATGATTTATGTGCCATTATTGTAGTAGATGTAATAAACCCGTGAAGTCAGAAACAAACACAGAGAAGGAGAACAAAGTGAGCACTTTACAGCTCAGTTATAGCATCAGAGATGGGGGCTAAATAAGCTGCATTTACTCAACTGAACTATGTTTTCGAGTGGTTTTATCACAAAGTACTGAGTAGAAACACTTCTCACTGTGAGTTAAAGGCACTACACCTGATTTTTTAACTATAAACAAGCGGGAGCAAGTTAAATTGATAGTTGTGGTCCAAACACATTCCTAACTTCCCTAACGCATTTCTAAAATCCCATTTCTTCATAGAGATGAGTTTAAGAGCAAATTTCACAATTTCACAATTTTTAAGCTCACTATCACAGAAATTCGAGAAAAGTAGCCTGCAAACTCATGGAATTGATTTAAAATGCTTTCTATTTAGATGCCCAGTATAATTTACACAAATATCCAAGTTTACAATTTACCAAAGGAGGACAAAACAAATTTCATTCCCCTTCTAGGTCAAAATCAGGTATAGTCCCTTTAAGAAATGCCAGCTAAGATTTATTTAAGATTTTACACTGGACAAGAGTCTCTCAGCT
>OMNZ01020339.1:13819-42046 GCA_900303255.1 Lesueurigobius sanzi | reverse complement strand
AATATGGTGAAAGATTAAAAATATGTAGCAACACTTTTACACCTCTCTCCTTACCCACTCTCTCCTTCCTGTCTCTCTCTCCCCCTCTCTTTGTCTCTCTTCTTTCTCGCTCTGTCTCTCTCCTTCCTCTCCCTCTTTCCTCTCTCTCTCCCCTCTCTCTCTCTCTTTCTCCCCCCTCCCCCTCTCCCCTCTCTCTCCTCTCTCTCTTTCCTCTCTCTCTCCTTCCTCTCGCCCCTCTTTCCTTCTTCTCGATCTCTCCTTCCCCTCTCTCTCTCTGTCTCTTTTCTTCCCCAGGACCCAAATTGGGCCTGTTGGGGTTTAAGAGGTTAAGTCCTGATTTAGACCTGTTTTAGTCCTGGTTTAGACCTAGTTTAGACCTGTTTTAGACCTAGTTTAGACCTGTTTTAGTCCTGGTTTAGACCTGTTTTAGTCCTGGTTTAGACCTAGTTTAGTCCTGGTTTAGACCTGGTGTAGTCCTGGTTTAGACCTGTTTTAGTCCTGATTTAGACCTAGTGTAGTCCTGGTTTAGACCTAGTGTAGTCCTGGTTTAGACCTGTTTAGTCCTGATTTAGACCTGGTTTAGTCCTGATTTAGACCTGGTTTAGTCCTGGTTTAGTCCTGGTTTAGTCCTGGTTTAGACCTAGTTTAGACCTGTTTTAGTCCTGGTTTTAGTCCTGGTTTAGACCTAGTTTAGTCCTGGTTTAGACCTGGTTTGGTTCGTTTTTTTTTCTATTATGAAATGTAACCCCTATTACTCATTATGTTAAGAAATGGCAGCTAAGATTCATCTCAGAGCCACATGCAGTCATCAAAAGAGCCACATCTGGCTCCCGAGCCATAGGTTCCCTACCCCTGCTGTATTTGTTCGAATGCATTTATTTTAAATGACATGTTTTTGTCTGGTGTAGACATGGTTTACACCCAGTGGACGTAATTAAGTATGAATTAAGTCCAATTCAGATCTATTTTAGACGGTGGTAGTTGGAAGGTCAAAGGGTAGTCAATATAACTTATAAACACAAGTACTGTGAAATATAGTACAAAAGTGGTAAGTGGTAACATTATAACTTAATAAAAATAAGTTTTTAAAACGTTGCCCAAACTTACAGAAACACTAGCTACACTTGCCACGTTGACTACTAGCAAAAAGGCTAAAGCAAAAGTTGCACCTGTATTTTTTTTACCTGCAAAAATGATGAACAAAAGAAAGCACAACGAATCATGTATGAGTATGACCTGCTGAGCTCTTGTAGATAAGGTGAATGTACAGTCAGGTCGATAAACAGTGGGACAGTGACCAGAATTTAGTGCTTTCATTTGTTTAGCTAAAGTTCTTCAAGCTACAGTTATATAAAAGACACTGACTTAAAGGGGCTATACCTGAGGGGAATTAAATGTGTTTTTCCTCTAGCATACTGCAAACTCAAAAAAATGTGGAAATAATTCTGTGCATCTAAATATAAAGTATTTCTGTCAGTTTCATGGTTTGCAGGCTACTTTTCTCGTATTTCTGTGACTATGACCCAAAAAAGTGACCCTGCCAGTTGCAAAATATGCTTTTAAACTCATCTTTAAGAAGAAACAGGATTTTAGAAATGTGTGAGGAAAGTTAGGAATGTGTTTGGACCAAAACTATCAATTTATTTTACTTGGTCCCTCTTCCATTATTTGCAATTTTAAAAATTATGAATCAGGTATAGTGCCTTAAACGCTCAGCTTTAATTTGAGAATATTTACATCCAAATCGAAGGACAAACTCAGGAATTACAGCTCCTCAAAGTCAATCTGTCTCTTTTTCAGAGGCTCAAAAGGGACAGAAGCTCAATCTTTTCAACATTGTATGAAAAATAGACATTTTATAAAAAGGTTTGTGTAAAACTGTTGTTTTTCTGCATTTCACAGGATTTACTGTGTTTAACCTGAATTAGATGTTAAATTTTGAACTTTCTTTGCAGCTCAGGGTTTTCTGTTTCAAATCCAGTGCTGGGCCATCACAGCCCAAAGCTATGTCACTGTCCTCATTTTACATTATACAATACCATCTTTAAAGTGTCTACTTTTCATGCTAAACAGATGAAATAACTCAATTCTGGTCACTGTCCCATTAATTGTGGACCGGACTGTATTTATCACATGCTGAGCGAGAGGCTACAGTCACAATATTATAAAAAGGAATGCATGTAATTTGAACTAATTTGAACTACTTTTATTCATTATTTTGTATTAATTTGTTTATTTGGTCAGGACAGTGCATGTTAATGAATACACGAGACTCATGCATGTAAACTACCACTTTGAAATCGATTAACATGATCAGTGTGTTTCAGACCACTTATTTACCTTCATACTGTAACTGAAGTTGAAATGAGTGCTGCTAAATGTGAGGTGTGGATGAGACAGAGGGTGGAGGTGTAGAGACAGAGGAAGTGGAGACAGGTGTGGCTGAGACAGAGGGAGGAGGTGTAGAGACAGAGGAAGTGGAGACAGGTGTGGCTGAGACAGAGGGAGGAGGTGTAGAGACAGAGGAAGTGGAGACAGGTGTGGATGAGACAGAGGGAGGAGGTGTAGAGACAGAGGAAGTGGAGACAGGTGTGGATGAGACAGAGGGAGGAGGTGTAGAGACAGAGGAAGTGGAGACAGGTGTGGCTGAGACAGAGGGAGGAGGTGTAGAGACAGAGGAAGTGGAGACAGGTGTGGCTGAGACAGAGGGAGGAGGTGTAGAGACAGAGGAAGTGGAGACAGGTGTGGCTGAGACAGAGGGAGGAGGTGTAGAGACAGAGGAAGTGGAGACAGGTGTGGCTGAGACAGAGGGAGGAGGTGTAGAGACAGAGGAAGTGGAGACAGGTGTGGATGAGACAGAGGGAGGAGCTGTACAGAAGTCCGAGGGAGGAGGTTGTGTAGAGGACACAGAAGGAGGAGAGCTGCTGTCTCTTCTGGAGGTACTGCCCTGATTGTGCCTCATCCTGACATTTCTCCTGTTTGTACAGCTGTTTTTTCCTGGTTGCACTGAAGAATGATTCCTGGAAAAAATTATGAACAAAAGAAAACACAATGAATCATGTACAGTATGAGTATGAACTGCTGAGCTCTTGTAGATAAGGTTAAGACTCAATAGAGGATTTTTAGCCAGATTTTTAGTCTTAGGAGGCGTGGCTCAATTAAAACTTTCTCTGGCATGATCTGTGGTGGGACTCCTCATGTGTGTGTATGTGTGTCCTCATGTCTGTTAAGTGTGTGTGGTCTGTGCATAGATCTTTAGTCTCAAAAGATTAAATATCCTCTAGTGTGTGGGCACCTTTATGTACAGTCAGGGACAGTGACCAGAATTTAGTTCTTTCATCTGTTTAGATAAAGTTCTTCAAGCTACAGTTAAAATCGAAGGACGAACTCAGGAATTACAGCTCCTCAAAGTCAATCTGTCTCTTTTTCAGAGGCTCAAAAGGGACAGAAGCTGAATATTTTCAACATTGTATCAAAAACATTTTATAAAAAGGCTATACGACTTTTAACCTCTTGAATTAAATGTTAAAGTTTGAACTTTCTTTGCAGCTCAGGGTTTTCTATTTCAAATCCAGTGTTGGGCCACTATTCCTACAGTCCTTTGCCAGTAGGGGGCGGCACAGCTTGCTTTTTGCACCGTAGAGGAAGTCGCTTAGCGGAAGTGATGCATGTGTTGTTATGGCGGCGTGCTGGTGAATGAAATCTGTGAATATTTTGTTTAAAAGAACATTTAATTTGGATTGTAGAAGGTTTGTATGCTCTTATTATTGAAAACGCGAAATGGACGATATATTAGGAAAAACACTCTTTGTTTTAACAGTACTTTATTTTTGCACCTCTCCGTGCCCATGATGCTAAACGAAGGGAATACTACTAGTGCTAACATTTTATTTTTCAAAGGGATCCGCTTGTGTTTACTGTTCGCTTACATCTTCTGTATGTATTTTTTTTTTTAATTAGATTTAATCGAAAAGGACCAAAACAATGAGTACTCAAGTAAGTTATAATAATAATTGTGTATGTCATCTAAAAGCAAAACACAAGGTAACTGTGGACCTTTCTTTCCAACACATCAGTACAGCATACTATTCAAACAGGAACACGGTAAATATTAACACTTTATTCGCTCGCACAGAAGCTCAGACTAGTTGCTATGCTTTATAAAGTTGTAATAATTGTTCCCTCTTTCCAGCTCACGATGATGCCATTTGGACAGCAGCTTGGGGGAAGAGTGAAGCAGACGGATCAGAGACCATTGTCACAGGTTCACTGGACGATATGGTGAAGATCTGGAAATGGTAACGAAAAACATTCAGATTGTTTCTTTATTGTCAGATGACTATGTCCAAACACTCTAGCACAAGTTTTTTTTTTTTTTAATCTTTTCAGTCTTATTATGATACATTTCTCTTCTTCCTTCTGAAGGTCTGATGAGAAGCTGGAACTACAGTGGACTCTGGAGGGGCATCAGCTCGGAGTGGTTTCTGTCGACATCAGCCACAACGGAGCCATCGCTGCCTCCAGCTCTTTAGACGCTCACATCCGTCTCTGGGACATCGAGTCCGGCAAACAGATCAAGTCTATGGACGCGGGACCAGGTACAGCTCTGTCCCCCCCAGGGGCTCATTTATTATTCATGTCAAACAGAGGAGGACACAGTGACACGCTTTCTGTAGCCCACAAATTGATTTCAGCTGGTACGCAGTTTTATTTCTAGATCCATTCACCATATTCTACAATACTCTAAGAACATGCACCTTCTGATGGAGTTGTGTTGTGCTCCTAGCTGTTTATTTATTTATTATTTATTTATTCATTTATTTGATAGGGACAATGCACATTAATGAACATCAGTATGAAACAAATGTAAATATGCCGGATTATAGCTATAAAGCTAGTTTTCATCCGTAGTCCCTAGGCAGGCAAATACATAAGTGGTACCACTGTATGAAGTGAAGTTGCTGACAGCTCGATTTCTGTGTCGTGTAGCTCAATAAGCTTTTTCACATTTCTCCCTCACCTTTCCCTAACCCTGTGTCCAGAGATGTGTGTGAAGCAAACAGCACTCCATCCAAATGTCATGTCAGCTCTGATTAGTGCTGCCCTGGTGCACGCATGGCGGGTTACTGGGTTGGCAGCCTTTAAATCCCCTCAGACATGCACCATATAGAGACGCTTTCTATTTTTGTAACGTGGATTGGAGTGAGATCTCAGCAACTGAAACCGTACCTTGGTCTAAACCAGGCGTTCTTAACCTTTTTGACCCCAGTTCCCGGCATTTTCTGCATAAAGCAACTTGGGGCTATTTACATATCAAATAGAATGTAGCATTATTCCATTTTACTGTTTTAAGTTTCTTATATATCAGACAATAAGGTAAGCGATAACATGTTTGGAAAGCCGTACTGCTTCCTAACTTCAGAAGTGTCACATGATGTAGGATGTGACGTCTTATATCCGCTGTTGGCCTGACGTGACCTGACAGGTCTGTTAGATCTGTCAGGTCTGTCTGATATAGAAGAAACTTAAAACGGTAAAGTAACAAAAAGACGAGATGAACGCCATTCAGAGAGAAAAAAAAAAAAGCATTATTCCAACGCGGGGGCACCACTATGCTTCAGATTCACTGCACGTTTGTTGTCTTTGTAGTTGACGGGTGGTCAGTCGCATTCTCTCCAGACTCCAAACACATCGCCACAGGAAGCCATCACGGGAAGGTCAACATTTTTGGAGTGGAAAGTGGCAAGAAGGAATATTCCCTGGACACGAGAGGGAAATTCATCCTCAGCATTGCTTATGTGAGGAAATGCTACATGTTTTTATCTGCATATTTGTTTCTAGAGTGTGTGGTGATGTTTTGTAACGTTTTTGTAGAGTCCTGATGGGAAATATTTGGCCAGTGGAGCCATCGATGGAATCATTAACATCTTTGACATCGCCACAGGGAAACTACTCCACACGTTGGAAGGTATGCTTTGGGCAAAACCGTGAGAAAAATCCTATGCTGCAATATAGGCCGCAAAGAAACTAAACTGGCTTGACTGGGGACTATATGTATCTTTCTGACCAATATACTGTATGTTGATATCATCCTGTAGACCTTGTTTGCGACCAGAAACATGTTTTTTACTGTTTAAAGTAAACATAATGGTTTCAAGCCACAGTTTAATTCACTAGTAAGAACCGTGCCACAACAGACTAGAAAGATTTAGTAGCGAGAATGATAAAGGGTGGGGTCGAGAGGACATGAGAGGTGAATTAACTTCCTGGTTAAGTAGCTGCTTGGAAAATGGGGAGGAGCTGTAGAAGAGCAGTGGAAGTGGCAGGAGATGCTGGAGTAGTTTTGGAGTTGCCCTGCTCTTAAGCCTTAGCCAATTACATTAACTCCATTATCTTTTAAATGCAACACCTGATTTTTATTTTGACTTCTGAGACGAAGAAAGTTTCCAATTTGACTTTTATGAGCAAAAATACGTGTGTGACTCTCCTCATCAGATGATTCCTCAATGTCACCAAATTTTGGGCATAAAGTAATGCCTCTAACATACTGTGCCTCATTTTTTGAAGTTTGCGCGCAGTAGTGCATATTACATGCATCACTGGGATAGCCATTCCCAATTGGTTTTATGTACAATTGTGCGTTTCTTTTCTTTAGGTCACGCCATGCCTATCCGCTCCCTCACCTTCTCCCCAGACTCTCAGCTCCTGGTCACTGCATCAGACGACGGCTACATCAAAATCTATGACGTGTGAGTGCAACAGGCATCTTAAACATCCCTGTAGCAAGTTTTTAAAAAGATGCTTATGGATAATTTGCATGTACGTTTCACAGACAACATGCCAATCTGGCCGGTACACTCAGCGGACATGGATCGTGGGTCCTCAATGTTGCCTTTTCACCTGACAACACACACTTTGTTTCCAGGTAAGAGCTTTATGAAGTCACTAAAACTGAAAAGATAATTAGGTCATGTTTGTATTACATTGTGTAGCACTAATAACTTTGTCTTTCAGCTCATCAGATAAGAGTGTAAAAGTGTGGGATGCCAGTTCTAGAGCGTGTATCAACACTTTCTTTGACCATCAAGACCAGGTAAAAAGGACCGATATTTCGGCAATGTATTGAGTCAAAGTCCTGCATATATCCTCGTCTGAAGGGGACACTGCAGGCAACACGTTTTCAGGTTCAGTTTGCTCTCCTAACATTTAAACTTTCACCTGGAAACAAACTATCTATTCTTTACAAAAACAAGTGAAATTATTGCACTCAACGTTTCAACTATATGGGAAATTGTAAATTCAATGACCATTTTTCTCATTATCAGCACTCCAGTAGCACCTAGACACCATACATTCAGCTTGTACTTAATATTTGTTCAGATTTTCTTCAGATTTCGATTTTGTCACCGAAAAAAAGGCAAATAGTAATTTGTCTGAAGACTGAAAACTTGCTATACATTTTTTCTCATTTGTCAGTAATATACAGGTCAAGTTTCACATAGATACACATTTCATTTTTGCCCTATTCACCTGCAGTGTCTCGCCTTGAGCTCCTCCCAGTTGTCTTTAGATGTTAGGCTGCAATAGCATTAGGAGTGATCGCGATGTCGTCACGTCCGGGTCTTCGGTAGGCAAAGTGAATATTTTTTATACATAATAATCGCAAATAATAGTTCTATGATAGGCAAAAACATTGTTCACAAAAGGAGGATTGCTTCTCTGCCGTTGTATCAGATCTGTGATTTGCATAAACAGCGCTACACGTCTGAATGCATCAGCTGGTGCCTACTGTTGGCCCTAACATCCACTGAAAATTGCGGGAGAAAACAATAACTGCGATCGCTCCTATTCCCCTCGTCTTTGATGCAGAATTGTTTGACTACACAAAAACTCGTTGAAAAATGCTGCAGCTGCAATGATGAGCTTCTGTTTGCTTTAAAATGTTTGAAATTATGATATGGCAAGTGTTTAACTAAAGTCTCCATTATTTGCTCAGGTATGGAGCGTGAAGTACAACAGCACAGGCTCAAAGATCATCTCTGCAGGTGACGACCGCGCCATCCACATCTACGACTGCCCGATGTGACACAGGCGGCTCAGCAAGTGCCACAAAACAAGAGGCTTTTCAGAGGATTTTCACTCGACTCATGATCATTCTGCGGAGTGTGTACATGTGGAGTTATTTGCACTGGCCACAATTTGGTCAAATAAAGTTTTCTTTTATACATTTGTTTGTGGAGCTCATTGCATAAGCGACTATTCCGTGGGTGCTGCGGGGCTCAAGAGCCACCCAAAACTTTGGGCACTCAGTTTTTGATCCAGGTACATTCATCTATCAATAGATCAAGCAGGTAAACAAACCTCCTGTCATACTAAAAGAACGCTAAAAATAATAGATAAAACCTGTATATCATGATAGCAGCCCCTTTTCTCTGATCATGTTCAATAAGCGCAGCGGCGAAGTAGACCTACTGTAATGCCCATTTTGCTCAATAAGGAGAGCAGCTAACACAAGCAGGTTGTGGGATTGAGCCTGGGGCATTTTTTTGGTGGTTTGATTGTTTTCCCTAGTGGGTGCCCAGTGTCAAACTGATTGGTGCCTATGGCTCTTTGTATTAAATTGTCTGAAAGAATCTGAACCTTTTATACTTACTGCTTTCTCTAGATCAGGGTTCTTAACCTTTTTCTTCTTTTTTTTTTACACCCCCGTGTTACACCCCCCGTGTTTCTTCTAGCTACATGGGCCCCATTCACCAACTGATGTAATTCTGATCCTTGAGATGACCTCATGATTCGCTGCTCCAGTTCAATTCAGTTTAGCTGGTTGCTCCATTGTATTGTCTGCATTTAGTCAAAGTTTGTGTTGTACAAATATACCTTGATTAAATGTCTGAAAGTATCAGACTGTATACATCTTCAATGGTCATTTGCTGCTACCTAAATCATTATGGGTCATGTACATGTGCTCCACCCCATGGCAGAAAGAAGTACTACATAGTAACTACATCACCAACTTCATGTAATTCACAATTTATTACATTTCAATGTCCAAGATCTCAATGTTTATCACATGAAACTACATTTACCATAACATCTTGGATAAACATTTTCTTGGAGTTTCATGAATACACATTTTGTCATTGTGCTTGTAAAACCGGTTTGAGACAGTTCAAACAAATGTGGGTTACGACAGTGGCAGGTTACTTGGAAAAAGAAGTCTTTATTGGCAGTGAGGACTGAGATTCTTCAGTAAAGGGAGATTGCCAACCAAGAACCTCAGCCAACAGTTGAGAGGTATCTATCAACATCACAGCAACAACAAAAAGCTGCATCGTCATACTGCATTTATTGCCTTTAAAATCTCTGGGGTTAAGGGTTTACCCAGCAACCAGAGGGTCATTAGTCTGAGCCGTAGTTCGGCCTAGTGTCCCTGAGCAAGGCACTTTGCCCTTATTGCCTGGTGGCCTATAGCTGTCACATGTAAGACCGGTCATTCAGCCTCAAAAAATATGGTGGCTCCGCAAACACTAATATCAAAGTGAGCAACTGCACCTCTAAAATGTTATTTCCTATGACCTACTATAGCATTACCCAACATAGATGTGTGAGTAGAGGTAGCAAAATATTCAAAAGCACTTTGCAGCATAGTTTAAGGCTGGTCTCCAATCACCTTCAATTTCATTACAAAATTCAATCTCCCAATGATGAAGAATCTATGGTCAAAAAGGAATCTTTGCTGGATTGATACCGTCTTTGTCACAGACTGTAGGGGAAACATTACAGGTATTGCATAAAACTGGTAAAACATTACAATAGGATACAATGCAGATTTTAAAATTAGCTATTGTTTTTACTCCGCTGTGCCACCGGTTTTCAAATCTAACAAAAAAAAAAGTATAATTTGATATATTGGCACATGAAATACCACAATTTATTACTGAAATTTCACAAGACAATAGGGAAACAGGGAGAACAATGAAAACAAAGCACTTCTATTTATAAAACCCAATTTACAATTAAACTGAAGTACAATATTATCACATCGTCTTCCTTAGGTGCTCTACCACAACTACTGTATTACAGCATTATTTTTAGGTAGCTTTGAATAATTGACTACTGCAAATTATTATGGAATGATTTTTAATCTCAAGAAAAGAAGGCAGTTGGTTCTCAAAATTTGGCATTCAACTATTTATCAGTAGGGTTTGAAAACTATAAGCACTTGATTTGAATTTAAAATTTCAAGACATAAGCAGCCCGCTCATTATGCATTATGAACCAGGTCCAGTTGATTAATTTGACCAAAACATTACACATTTCATAGTATATTGACATTTCTGAGTTAGAATTGGTTTTGCAAAGAAAACGGCATGTTTGCACGGCATAGCTTCAGCAGAACCTCAAACTTGGTGGCACATGGCGAAAATGTGAAGCCATCTCTGTAGTTTGCGACAGAAGCCCAAAATCATTCTTGTGTCATGGTCCTTATAGGATACAATCAGCCATTTTTATTTGTGGATGGTTTCTGATGTAACATTGGCCAGTAGAATTACTTTGAGTGGTAATTTCTTACACTCCTGGCAGAGGCAGTCTGTTAAATAGTGGGCGACAACAACCCACAAAACCTTTGTTCAGTCCCATTTTGTGACTTTCTGACATCAAAAAAAAAAAGAAATGCCCCAATTAAAGCACAATTTACAATATACAGGCATTTGTTGTCCATGGTCACATCTATACATAGGGTTTCCACCTTAAAAAGCAAGTTACATCAATGAACCACTTGTAGGCAAATACTGGAGGCAAAGTGTCTTGCACAGGGACACAATGGCAGTATGCATTTGCCAGCTGTGGGAATCAGAGAGCTAACCGGGTAATGGTGGAACACATCCACTCTTGCAACCATTACCGAATTGTAGATCCCACGATTAGTTCATTCTTTCATATTAAGATAAAGTTTGTCACCAGTGTCTTGTGTCTACCAGCTCTGCTCTCAAACTCAGTCTCTTCAGGGTCTCGTATCCCACCACGATGAGGACCGATGTCGGGGTAGAGGAAATGACTCGGGCAGAAAGTCCTTTGGTCAAGCCCCACAAGCCCTCCTCTGCCAGGAGCAGCTTAAAAGTCCCAATGACAGACGAGTGACCCTCCACCTGTAGTAAAACCAATGGAGACAAAGAAGTGAGCACAACAGTCATGGGTCAATATAATTTAGAAAGTTGCACAGGATTGTGTGACAAAATAGATTCAGACACGTGATTAGCGGCTGCCATGTTGGAGATCTATCAATCGCACAGTGATTGATGCAGCGGTCCTCCAAAAAAACATCATGTGAATTTAACTGAGCCTTGTAGAGGGATTATAAGGCTATGTCACTACACTTCATACTGTGCATGCCTCCTGCAGAAAGACCCTGTTGTGCTGTGGGTTTGCATGAGCCGCTTTGATAAAAACAACAAAAAGCACAGGTTTTACAGAATTCTGTCAACTCACACCCCTTCCAAAACTTGCAAACAAGAAGATGGTCGCAGGGTTTTCTGGCATGTTTGGTATTTTTCGTGAATCGTGAGGTCCCAGTGCTGCTGTAGCACTGCTGAGGCCAAAGGAAAGTAGCAAGTGCACAGTGAAATACAACTACGGGAGCATGGTTGCCAGATCTTCAAAATCAAATCATCATACAGACAGCCCAAAATGATCATATTTGGCCAAGAAATAAGGGCAAAAAATAACAGAAATACACCTACAAGTGTTTGCAATGTCAAAGTTAAAGACATGCATGTGAGAATTATGGCCTTACACTCCCAAGGAACAGCCTTTATGATCGATGCTGCTGTTATCATTCCTGCACCTCGTTAAACTTGTTAAATGATGGTGGTCCGCTCCGCAGCTCATTCATGATTCGCCACTGCACTCTCACACGCACATGCACACCCTGACACTGAGCTGCCACATAGGAGCTGGACACTTCCAAACCAACAATGCCAGACCTGACCCATGATGCACCCATTTCTGATCTGAATCTGTGAATATGACACAAACAATTAGTCTAAACCAGGACTTAACTAAATCAAGACCAAGACTAAATGAGGTATCTATGAGGGGCAATAACCTCGGCACACTACTATGCATTTCAGCACAGAGTAATCCTCTCCGCTAACCAAACATTAAACCATCACTTAGCACGTTTTAGTCTCTCCATCAGTTGTGAACTGTGTTTCGCTTTCCTTCGTAAATATAATCCAGGTGTAATAGACCATGGGATAACTACTAATGTTGGCAGCATAACTTTCTTGATCACTTGGTGATATGTTGTAGTCTACTGAAAACATGGCTACCTAAGCCGCTGTTGGCTGTTCTGCAGTGGGTCTCCAGAGCTGCTTGTGTAGTGGACATCTTTGCTGAAGCACTATTAATTGTCACCAGATAAACACGGCACAGGAGACAATATGTCAGTAGCCGCAACGCTCCACTCTGGCTTGAAACACAAGAGTGAGAGGCTCTGCCTTTATTACTTTTATAACGTAACCTTGTGTAGCCTTCCACTTAACAAAGTAGTGCCAACCACTATACAAATTCAATAGTGGCAAACATAGCACTCAACAGTCGCAAATGCAAGACAACCGCGGAGATTCAGACGATTCAAAGGGGTGGCCTCAGCTCTTTCTGCTATCAGGATGCGTGCGCATCCGGTTTTGTTGATAAACAAACAAATAATCCCTCTATACCATTTTTCCACTAAGCACATTTTAACCTACACGGTCTAGGACGCAGTGCGTGCCATCACCTAGATTTTCTGTACTCTGTAAAGCTAGTATTTCCATTACAGAGGCTACAATTTGAATAGTCCAGGCCAAACAATCTCAACATCTGCTTTTGTGTAGGGTCTCAGTCGCACAGGAGTTTTGAGATGTACAGCAGGAACGGTCCTCAGTCGGCTGTACATCTCCATCTCAAAGCCACCAAACATTCATTTGAGGACAGTGAGGTTAGGGTCTTATCGAAAGAAAGTAGATACTTTGAAAGAGGAGTCAAAGAGGTCATTTTTGTTAAAAAGGAAAATCCAGCTATGAATCGCAATGGAGGTCTCTGATACAGATTGGACAAAATCTTTGACAACTTACTGAGACAGAAACCTATTGACAATAACAACCTGAGAGTGAAACCCCCATCAGTGTCATGTTAATGACCCGGGACTACTGGGAGCAGCAGGGCCATAGGGAAGTGACAACGACTTAGATCTTAGCCCAGGGTGAGACAATAGGGGGCTAACGGGCCATTTAAAGTACCTTTTAGCACCAAGAGAGGAGGGGAGGTTAACTCCTCCTGCTGGTTCACCCTTTATAAACCCACAGCGTGCTCCAGGCTTCAGTAGCTGATGACGATCTTTGGACTAAGATCGAAACGTCCTACACTTCTACAGAGTACAGATGAAGACTGAAGAATTTTTGCCTACAATAAAAATTTTTTTTCATATAGCGCTTTATCCACCTTGAGAAGGTCCTCAAAGCGCTAGGCAAGGTGGGTGAAGTGTCTTGCCCAAGGACACAACGACAGTGTGCACATGCGGCAGCCGGGATTCGAACCCCCGACCTCTCGATCATAGGACGAACCGCTCTACCACCTGCGCCACCATCGCCCTTTTAACGTGTTCACAGAAATCCTTTAGTAGTTTAACTGTACCTAAGCAAGTACTGTATATTGTAATGGAGAAAGCACTTTATAATACATGGATACTCTTTATTATGGGGCTGGGCAAGTAATCGAAAATAATCACAATCGCAACATCAACTTTGGTCAAACTCAATAATCAACATTTGGCTTTTTAATCATCAGATGTAGCAGGCAATTTTATGGCTGTAACTTCATGTGGTTTGGAGTTTGGGTTAGTTTTTAGGTATGTTTTCAATACTGTAACAGCACAATTACATTATACAGCATATTCATTGCTATTTGCGAGTGGGGATTAATGTATGCTTACCTGGACTCTGGCCCGAACCACGTCCATGGGGTTGGTGATGGTGGAGGCCGTAGCTGCAGCCATTGGTCCCGCAATTGCCAGCAGAAGCATGTGAGGACAGCTCGAGGGCGCTCGGGATGACAGCTGCTCTGAGGAGGCCAAGTACAGTGTAAAAGGTTAGACCAGCCAAAGCCATGACACGTTACAAAAAAAAATCCCCACTAAACACATTTAGGATTTCCACATATTTTTATGGGTCGGGAAAAATGCTGTTTTTTGTATATTTTTTGTGTGAAACAGCATATAATTTGTAAAATCCTGTGAAATATCAAATGTTACTGCTTAAATACATGATATAAACTTGTACGAGAGGCAATAACTTGTTACAGTGGGGGTCCCAGGTTGTTTGTGTGGTCATTTTTGGGGTTGCAACCAAAATGGTTCTAGAACATAAGACAATCAACTTTGTTTTCAACTTCTCTTTATAAAATGACCCTATAGTATCACATGACCCCCATCACATTGCATTGAGTGCACGTGAAGCCCTTTGAGGCGGAGTTGTTTGTGATACTGGGCTATACAAAAGTAAATTGATTTAAAAATACATAGACATCATCTTGTCACATTTAGTAAGAATAAGAAAACGTGAAATCCTGCCACATGCACTTCACGATAAAGCAGTATTTATGAAGATGGAGGTTCAGTTACCTGCATAAAAGTGATAAAAAGGCCACCAGAGCGCACTGTTGGGGATGTAGGTCAGCAGTGAAGCCACGTAACCCCTATAAAACCCCCTGAACCCGTCCGCCGCAAATATCTGCACCGTAATGTCTCGCGTCTGTCCGAACGTCAGCCTGCGCTTCGACGGCGCCAGCATCATCTTGGGCTTAGTCTTGAAGCGACTCAAGTGCTCCCCTTGTCCTTGCATCATCAGGTGCTGGGACACGATGTCTATTGGCACCGTGATGGTTTGCGCCACCAACGAAGCGGCGCCTCCGGCTATGATGGATTTCACCGTGTTGTCCTGGGAGTAGTTGGAGACATATCTCCTCACCAGTTCGTACGTGGTAATGTAGGCCTGTCCCGAGATGAGGGTGAACGTGTTGACCATGAAGCCGCGATACAGCCCACAGATGCCTTCACTTTTGAAGATTTTGCAGAAAGCATCGAAGGTCCCGGAGTACAGAGACTTTCCTTTCTGGACCTGTAAGCGCGTTCGGATGAGGCTGAAGGGGTAAACCGTAGCCCTCGTGGTCAGAGTCATGAACACGCCCAGGGAGTAGAACTTCCTCTTGTCCAAGTCCTCCCATTCAATGATCTGAATGGCGCCTTTTTGCTGCATTGTGCCGGACAAAGCAGCGCCGTATCTCCTCAAAGTGTAAGACCCAAAACTATATCCATGTGTGGCAGTGAATCTCGAACTTCCATTATGTCTGGAATTAAAAAATAAACAATTAGCAATTATAGATTATCATTTATCTTTATTTATACAGGGAGGGCCCAATGAGAGTACCAAGACTCTCTTTTTCATGAGCGCCCTGTTTTATAACAGAGTATAATAATACAACAGACAGAAAAAACTTTTAAAATTTCAGTTAAAACTCGTACAATGTTTATATATTTATCTGCTAATGAGGATCTCAGATGACGGAGAGGCACAAGAGAGTTCATTCTCAAAAGTCTTTTCACTTGGTTCCATTTGTGGGCGGCGTAATATAGGAAAAGGCTCTTTTTCCTGTTTCACTCTTGACAGGGCCATTTTTCAGAACTGAACAGTCATGTGACCAGTGCTTAATTTGATCCGGCTTTTGGGGGAACGCATTCCGGGAAATCGGAATTTTGAGCTTTATTGGATCCGGGAAATAAAATACTCCAACAACTTTTAAATATGCAATTATTTTGGGCTGTTCCCCCATGAAATCCACCCAGTACACAAGTGTTCCTGAAAATCTGGATTTACAAATTAAGCACTGCATGTGACCTCATGTCATAGCTACTTGAGCTGTAGTTTAGTTCAGATAAAAGATACTCAGGAAGCCTCCCAACAAGTCCCTTATAAATAAATAAAACACAGTGTTGCTCTCTTCGATCTGATAAAGAAGACCGGCCAACTTTGTCATACAGTGAACAGTGATGAGTTTGATATTTGTCACCAGTTATGAACCGAATGGCAGAATGATTAAGTGCATCCAGAGGTTTGAGCACAGAAGGTGAAGTGTGGATATAAATAGTGTCACCATAATTAAGAACTGTTAAGATATCATAATTTACTGTTATTGTGATCATCCATAGAAATATTGCAACATTATGATAAAGTGTTTTGGTAGCACTTTAGAATACAGCACGGTAACTACTAGGTAATTACCCTAGTAATTACTAGTAATTGCCATCACTAAAAACAATAATTACACAGTAACTCTTAAGTAATTAACCCTAACCCCCTTACTAGGGTAATTACCTAGTAGTTACCGGGCAGTATTCTAAAGTGGTACCAGTGGTTTCCATATTGGCTTTAATAGCAGGTGTGTATAGTGAGGTATTGATTGTTGTTGTTGCAAGTACATTATTACGTTCAGTATTCTATTCCAGCTTGAGCAGGTGCCAATACAACTCTATGGGAGAGAAACAGTTTTTGAAAGAAAATTGATGGGCCACTACGCACGTTTCAATCGTCTCCCTCAAATCTTGGAAAATAATCAGACTTCATTTCATATGTTTCGCTCTAAACTACCTAGCAAATTATTGTTAGGATTATTGCCACAGTGACTGAAAGATTACCCTGAAAGTTGTGAAATGTGTTTATAAACTCATCCAATAAAAATGAGTTTGAAGTACAACTATTAAAACTTTATCAACAATGAAAGAAAGCAATTATTTAAAAAAATCTGTATTAAAAGTATTGTAGCAAAGGCTTATTGCAATATATCACAACAAGATATAATGTTAGTACACGAAGCCTGGTTTATTAACAATTATCATTTGTTGGTTTTAGGACAGTAAATCATCTGCCCAGGGAATACATTTTATTGCTTTATTGTGCAAACTGTACTGTTGCATTGTGCTTAATGGCATCTTACTTTTGTATGAAATATTACATTATGTGACATACATTTCATAGTGCAGTATGAACAGTATAGTATACTGTACTTAGTCCACCATACACAGAACAGCATTCACAGAAATCACAGTTGTGAAAATTAGATCTCGATTTTAGGTGATGCATAGAACCCACAATATATAAAATCACTGAGCTTGACACATTTTTTGCAAACTCAGCCTAAAACAAAAAAAGTTCAATTTTAATTTTCCTAAAAATGAGTTTGTCACTCCAGTCACTGTTGACTTTTCGTTCTAGTCCGATCCTGATGAACATGGCCTGACATGTCCCTGAAGGGAATGTCTAACTGTTGTTATGTCAACAAAGCAACAACCAGAAAGTGTGGCAATATACAGTACAGTTTAGACATTTAGATTTTCACACGTTCCTATTGGAATTATCAGTGGATTCCAACTTATTATGAGTAGATGAACCAAAGCTAGACATTCTGTAGAATTTAGCATCAAAACAGCCAGTTTTACAGATGTTTTGCATACAAATTGCGCCTGCCATTATGAACCTAAAATATGCATGCCATCTGAACAAGTCACCATTCATTTTAAGAGCAACAAATACTTTCAATTACTTTTTAATTACATCCCATTTTAGCCAATATTTAGGTCTCCTCGTAAATTATTCATGAGACAGGGGTTCCTTCATGTGCATAATATGAACCAATTTCTACCAAACCAAAGCTTATTATGGATGGTGTCAGGAATGGCATCAAGCTTAAAAATGATACTTGCCATGTTCTGAATATGTTCATCAGATGATTAACTCCTCAAGTATGCAGCTGAGTGTTTGTTTCCACAAATTAGAGGAAATTTGTTTAAAAATATAAAACTTGGTCAAAGTAACCGGTAGGGCTGGGTACCTTTCATGCTTTTTCGATACTAGTACTTTAACGATACTTGGTTTACGATACCGATACCTGAACGATACCTTTTTCGATACCTATACTAAATTATTGGTCATCTACACAACAAAGTTAATATCGAGAAGTTTAAATGACCCAAATTCATCTTATTTATCTAAATTTGAGCTGTTTTAGTGTCTCATTTGACCTAATTCTAACCACTTGTTTTGACTTGCTTCAATAGATTTCTACTTAGTTCCTTTTTTATTTAAATTCATTTACCAATGGGGTCAGAAAATTGGTCTTTGGGCAGTTTTATTTCCCTAATTCAAGTGAGATTACCTTAGAATCAGTAAAAATTGTCATGAAATAAACCAAATAATCTAGATGACAGTAGTAAATGTGCCTAATCTAGTCCAAACTGCCCTAAACCAGACTAATATTCTCAAATCGAGTCATTTATCCTCGTGCTTGATTTTAGTTTTGTTGTAGAACCATAAAACAGAACAATAATGGTCATTTATTCTATAAAATACTGTTTCTTTTAGTGTTTTTATCATTTATTTGAGCTGAAACACCTTAGCCCTTTCTTTACTGCAGTCTCAGGTCCACCAGGAAGACAAATTTGCTATCTAATGATAAATATTTTTTCGGTACCAGTTTTCGGTACCAATTTATTTTTCGATACCGGTAGTACCTTCATAATTTTTTCGATACCGTACTGGTATCGTTTAACGGTACCCAGCCCTAGTAACCGGATACATGCCTTCAAGAAAAACAGTTTTGCAACACCGTTTACACAAACCTCTTCAGTTGGCGATTACACAACAATGTCCTATTATGTCCTTGATGATCGGGACCTGGCAGTGTAATTTTGTAGGTAACATTTTGAATTAAAAACAGTTTGCCATCTCTCACTTACGCCATGTCATCTTAAGTGCTAAATAGTTTGGCAATGAAGCTTTAAAAGGAACCCTGTTTGTTATTATGAGTTTGGTGATTGAGGCTCAAACACATCAATGTGACCATTTACAAACATAACTGTTATTCAATGACCTAAGTGGGTTATGTTGCCTCTCTTGCACACAACTGTACATGTAGGCCCATACAACAAATGCTATCACAAAAACAAAATAATTGTCATATTTCTTTTAAAATGACAAGTGGCAGAGAATTTGGCATTAAAGAACATTGTGTACTTTGTGGTAAGACACAATGCACTGCTATAGCGTCATAATGCAAAAGTGTAAAGGTATAATTAGATGCATGTTGCTTGTGAATATTCTGCTCGATCTGTTGCGTCACAGAACCCCCCCTTGCAAAATATGTAGAGTACGAAGTAAAATTAGGAAACGTCAACCAGTGTTTTGGTTAGCACAGGCCACGTGAAGCTACAGCCAGAGTTGTCCTTTTGTAAGCACTTAGCCACGCAATAAAACCAACATGGACACATTTTCTAAATCTCCCGATGTGTACATTTTAATCACCCCACGATTGTTTCCAGTGTCCTCTTTACAGCGCAGGGAAACACGTGCAATGTCACAGACTGTGATTAGCGGGCAAGCTAACTCCTGCCAGGAAAGCTAGCGCCGTACGTAAAGGTCCTGGTTGATATTTAGGAGAAGAACAAGCCCACCTTAGTGGAGAGGCACCCCATCTCTGAAGGTTACCGATGTCCTCCGTTCGGCCTCACGGTGCTTTGCCTCACGGTGCTTCGCCTCTCGGTCACGGCCTGCTGCGCTCCCGACAGACGCAGCCCGTGTTTCCTCTCCATTACTGTCACAGCACCAAACATGGGGAAGGTGAAGGGTCATTAAGGGGTGGCGCGTTGCAAAGAAATAAGACCTTTCAAAACATTTTAAATATGGCATAAAAGCTATTTTGTATTGGTTGTTTTCAGATTATATGATGTCACCGATAGGGAGACAGGGACCATTTGTTTAATGATTTAATACATTGCATGTTTAACTAGGCTAAACAAATAAATCCCACAACTTATAAGAAAAACTAGAAACGGGAAGTCAGTACCACAAAAAGTAGCCTTTTTGGGGAAGGTGCTCTTTGGTGGTAATAGTTAAGGTAATAGATAATTGCTTCTTTTTTTCCTCTTCCACAACTTATGAGACTAGATATTTGTTTGGGTAATGCATTGTGGAATTGGGCAAAACACTTCACTCACCGCTAGTGGTAGTGTGTGGAAGTTTCTCCCTGAAAGCCGTGAAACAAGCCTATAATCTTATTCCTGTGAAAAATATGGCAGTAATTTGGAAATTAGTTTGGTCTTCAACTAATAGTTTACAATGAACACAAAGCTAAATTTGAATGAATGTAGGTGTGACTATAAAGCTTTAAACTGCCAAGAACCTCCAGGTTGCATACGATTTGGAATTAAATCTCGTATAGTAATGTTTATTTTCTCCATACAATAATTACCTGAGAATGATGCCCTTTCTGCTTCCTGATTGGTCATGCGTAGGGAAGGGGGCGGGACCTCATATCTCTGGCTTCTGATTGGTGGGCTCCATGTTTCCAGTTTGCTCTCGTAAGAACGGGTCGTGTTGATTTCAGAAGTCATCATGGCGCTCCCGTCCTCCAGCAAAGGTAAGAAAAAAGGTGTCTTCTATTACTGATGACAGGAGAGAGTAATTATGTGCGCTTATCGATATGGTCAGAGTTAGAAATCGTCTGTAAAAAGCCTCCATATTTGGTGTCTTATCGCTTCAAATTAGGGTCACATGAGCCGAGGCGCAGCGATCTCACACTTTGATATTTGAGCTAACACCAGCTAGCCACTCGGATCTCCCCGGCTTCAGATGCGCACAAAGGCATAATAATTAGCTTATCACACTGCACCAATGCCCGACACTGTCATCGTTTTCTCGGGGAACTCTCAAAGAAACCCACACAATGCGTTTGGTAACATGCCTGCTTTATCGAGCCGCTCAGGGGGACGTCCTGGAGATAAGCAGGAGTTAGCGGAGCTGCTAGCCTCGATAAGTGTTGTTGGGATCTCAAGCTATTCTCCAGCACAGTCCTGTTTAGCAAGACTTGACTAACCTGCTCTGGTGTTTCAGCCTTAATCAGTGTCCTCGATTGACTTTATTTTAAAGCATTGACTGTTTAATCACAACAACCATAAGGCAATATGTTCATGCTCAGAACATACAATTTCACCCCAGAACAAAAGATAATCAAAATTGGAGCAGGTGTCCTCTGTTTTTTTCCCTGCTTTGAGATTAATATGTTAAAATATCAATCAATCATCAGTCAATTTATTTTTGTAAGGCCCAATATCATAACAGAAGTCATCTCAAAGGTCGGTATGGACAAAAACAAATTGATATCAGACATCAAGAATGATCAAAAATAAGTCACACACGAATGAAATGTCTCGACCAGATGTAATGTCCCGTGAATAAGTAAATCACTTAGAGTAACAAGCTTAGAGTATCCCCCATCCTTAGACCTTCCTCTACGTCGAGGAAAACCCCCCAAAAAACCACAGGATAAAAAAATTGAGGAAACCTCGAGGAAAACCATTTAAAGGAAGGATCCATCTCCCTTGGACGGATGGGCTAGTGGTGAACATAACATAAAATATATTATGTTAGAATTAAGGCTGAAACAACTAATCCATTATAGATTATTGAAACAGTTGTCAACTATTTCAGTAATCGAAATATTAATTTCATACAGAAGAATTACATCAAAACATTGTATTTATTATGATGAAACTATTTTTGTCTGTTAAGGTTTAAAGTATATAAGTGTGTTTTTTGTGAATATTGTACCTGTCTTTGTCCCAGATATGAGATCTTCAGATCATTATCTAATCAGAGCATGAGCCAGATCCTACTGCAAAACCAGTTTAAAAAGGACCCTCTCTCTCTTTCACAACCCCAGACTAAATTGTAAAGAAATGAGGATTGGCATGTTCACATATTGTGAAACTTGTATTAAAAGCATCCTACTGACATGACATTACCTTTTATGTTTATTTATCAAGATCCTCAAACAAGCGTCACTTTCGCTTCATGTGGCACAAAATTAGTTATAGTTATAATCAAGGCTTGACATTGACTTGTTTGCTCATTGGCCATTGAGGCAAATCTTTTCCAAACGTTACTAGCTAATTAGAGATTGTATAAGCCATAACTAAGTTGTTTAAAAATGTTGGAGTAAAATGCATTTTGGTACATTTCTGCCTAAGGACATAATTGGTGTGGACATCTAAAGACATGTTAGAGTAAAGATCGTTGTAAAGATTGTCAAATATCGTCACTTGACTCTAGCAAGCTATTTTAAAATGATAGTTTATTTATCAAATAAGTATATAGTTAATTTTATATAATAATAGTGTTTGAATCCTTTCACTGACTATGGCAATACAATCTATTCTGATTCTGAAAATCTTCATCACAAAGGAAATTCCTGGATGACTGGGATCCTACACGAACTTCCTGGTTTAGTGCATTTTAAACCAGGAAATTTGTCGTAGCCTATACACTGGAAATTCAAAAGGCCTACTTAATGTAGCATTTCTATGGGTTTGAGTGACATGCCTTTTTCCTGTTATGGACACCATTTTGAGAACTGATAGAAGGTTTGGTTTTTCATTGTGAAACCCATTTTAATTATGTGTAAAATCAAGTGGCCCAAGTGGCAATGGATCTAATTGCGTTATTATTAGCCAAAAATAAAATATACCAGCACTTGGCTAGTTGGCTAGTGTTAAAGGGACTAGACCTGATTTTATTCCGAGTAGATGAATGAAATTGTTTTTTTCCTCACTTTAGTATATTATAATAATATATATATATTTTATTCTTGATGTCTGATATTGTCTGATTGTTTGACCTTTGAGATGACTCCTGTTGTGATATTGGGCGTTACAAAAATAAATTGATTGATTGATTAATATTGCAAACTCAAACATTATATTGTATACTACTGTGAAGCTAAATGTAAAGCATTTATTGCCAATTTCACGCGTTTTCAGGCTCCTTTTCTTGCATTTCTGTAACTATGACCCGATGAGTTTATGAGCACATTCCACAAGTGGTCTGGCAGGGTCACTTGAAGCAGGATTTTAGAAATGTGTTAGGGATGTGTTTGGACAACAACTATCAATTTATTTTACTTCCTCTCTTTCATTATTTCTAAAAGGAATCCCAAAAAAATCAGGTACAGTGCCTTTAATGTCGAGCCCTGATAAAAATATGAGAACTGTCAAACAGTTAATGTGTTAATGAATTTTTCAACTGATTTTGTAATAAACAATGTCTGTCTAGACCAGTGGTGCCCAAAGTGGGGCCCGGGGGCCAAATTCAGCCCTCCAAGGGGTTTCATTTGGCCCTCAAGATGGTGCTGGGATTGTAAGTATTTCCAGTGCAGAAAGATGATAATTTGACAATGATTTGCACATGTAAATATATTTATCTGTCAAAGGAAATTTATGTCTTTGTACATTTGGAATAATAATAATAAAAAAATATATCTTATTGTACCTTTTGCACTTAAAAATTAGGAAATGCATTTAATTTTACTTGGAAAAAAAGAGCAAAAATCTATTTCTTTTGAAATGTTTCTTGGCAAGTCATTAGTTACTTAAAATAAGGTGAAATATTCTTAAATCCAGAAAAGTTCACTCATTTTTTGCAGTGTACTTTAATTAATTTGACTGAACAGACTATTACTCCTTAATAAGGACACCAAAACTCAACAGCACAGTTATTAAAGGATATTTTAATCATAGACCTGGTTAAATTTGGTCTTTCTTCATGTTAAAACTGTATTGCGTTTGGCCCTTTGTTCACTGATAGTTTTCCGTTTTGCCCCCCTGGTCTAGACCATACATTGTAGACCTAGCCTGGCTTTAGCCATCCCTACACTCCGGTCAATTATCATTTCCCTATATGTACGAAATGAGTATGAGGGTATGGGAAGACCAGGCTACTGTAGAGTATACACACCAAAACAATGCTCTTCAGGAAGAGGTTTTATCACTCAGAAAGAAGAGCATCAATGTGAGACAGGAAACATGTTTTCTAATTAAAAAATATGAAGGTTTTATCTGCAAGTGCACATACAAAGTTACCAATTCAGCTTTGTGTGGGTACAATACATTGAGTGAAAATAAATCAAATTTTTTACATGCCTTTAGCTGTCTAGTTATGCAGTTGAAATGAGTTGCGAGTCTCACAATTGAACCTGTTACCTGGTAATTTGATATCTTATGTTACCAGCCCGTGTGATATTCTGTGACTACTGTTGTTCTCTCAATGTGTCCTGTCTAAAAACACACGTTTCATTTTGCAGAGCACCCGTATCACCACCTGATTGACACGATAAAAGATAGCACCATCAAATTCTTCAACCCAGAGAAATTAAACGATGCAAGATATGGTGAGTCGAAGCTGTCGGTACAAAAGCCAATACTATTTATTTGGTACAGGAATTGAAGTTGAGAGATTTAGGACCTTCGAGGTTCTTCTGCAGGTAATGCAGTGTTTTTATCTTCACAGACAAGCTGCCTCTCTCCATCCGTGTCTTATTGGAGTCTGCAATCCGAAGCTGTGACGGATTTTACACAAAAGAGGAAGACGTCCAGAGCATCTTGGACTGGCAGGAGCAGCAGAGCAAAGCCGAGGTGCCCTTCTCCCCAGCAAGAGTCCTACTGCAGGATTTCACGTGAGTATTACGCCTCACTGAAGTTCATGTCTGAATTATGTTTACAATAATGTGTTGTTGTCGTTTTTACTTTTGACAGTGGTATTCCTGCCATGGTGGATTTGGTGGCTATGAGAGATGCTGTGGCAAAGCATGGTGTGGATCCTTGTTTGGTTAATCCTAAATGTCCAACAGATCTCATTGTAGACCATTCACTACAGATAGACTTTAGCAAATGGTAAGTCTTTATTTCTATAGATCGCATACAATGTTAGGATTATAATTGTAATCTCACTATAGCGAATTCACAAATGTTGAACCTTTTTTGGTAGTGTATGGATCCACAAATCTGCCATATTTTTCTTATGTCTAAAAGTCCTTTCTTCTGACCAAAACTGCCCTTTTTTCGCGTATTCTCTCCACTTTTCGAACATCTTTTATGAGAGAATAATTTGACCTTAGTTCATACATGCTGCTGAAGGAGAAGACATTGAACTTTGTGCCAGGTTTTGTTTCTTGTGTAAAAGCCCAGTAGTTACAAAGATATTAGCCATAAACAAAGTTGAATAATCAGCATTTTGACAGTTCTCATAGTTACCACAACAATAGAATTTCTACCTGCCTATAACCTCAATTTTAAGCTGTGAATGCAATCTATGGAGGTTATGTGTGTGATGCCAAAATATAGCATGGCAAAATAAAGCTTCTATTTTCGGGCTGAATGATTTAATAAAATAATCTAATTAAGATATTGGGATTGTGATTTTAATATGCGATTATATTTATAAGGTCCTCTTTAGGGCTGAACAAGTTTACCAAAAAATTAAATGTGACTATAATGTAACATTTTTGTTGATGTAAAAAAAAAGCTATATTGTAATAAATTAGGCCCACATACTTGAGGCATTATGTAAAAATAAACAATGAATCATAAAGTACAAGCCTAATCAAATTTATATTTTCTTATTTATATTTTATTTGTTTGCCAAACTACAGCTCAAACACTTTATTGCAATCTGCCCTAAATTGTATTTCTTGATGGAGAGATTGGCCTAAATAGTTATCCTATAGCTTCTCGATTGAGATGCTCTGGGCGCTACAAGGAACTTTTTACTCTTTACTAACAGCACATGGCTTAATCGCAGGAGAAGCCTATAGACCGCAGGGTTTTCCAGTCTTGATTTAGATGTTTAGATGTCACGCAAGACATGGGCATTGTAAACTTGAGAGTCGCACTTGTCTCCACTGTGCGATGGCTCAAATAAGTTTGTGCGAGCGAGTTTGCAGACACCTGTGTTTACTGAGGCGATAGAGATCATCGCTGTAGCGAAAGAATGGCACAGCCAGTGTGCAACATATTAGACTCTGCCTGATATTTGTTGCAGCTTGTTTTTGGTCGTATGATGGTTCTATTTTTATTTGTCCCTGTCACAATGTAGAATCTCTGACCTGCGTTTTTGAGCTATGATTTAAGATTTCCCCAAAAGAGTGATCGATCAGCACAGGCAGGCATCGCTCGATGCTTCATTCACATCAGTGGACCCACAGCGGACACGCTATGAGCTACATGTGACGTAATCACGTACGCTGTGTAATTGCAAATGCAATAAATCATTCAGCCATATTTTATTTAGACTGAAAATGTGCATAACCTCTACTGTGTTTATGCTACTCAAATATTTAAAGATAATGTGCTGCTGACTATAAACCAAAAGTGACCAAAGTACTGCGCTAAACTATGACACTACCATTTTAACAACCAGGTCTGAATACATACACTACTGCACAGTATGTCACAATAAAAATGTACTTTTTCTTTATTCATATTTTAATAATAGAATAGTTGAATTCATTTGTTTTTAGTATCACACTAATAATAAGTGCTAGATAATACTTTTTTATAATAAGTAGGTGTAAAGTTAATGTCTATCTCTTGTTCCCAGTGCCATACAGAATGCTCCAAACCCCGGAGGAGGGGAAAGTTCTCAGCAGCCCCAGCCCGCCTCTCGTCCGCCCAGCTGCAGACCTCAGCCCAGAGTGGCCTCTCACTGCGGGGGACAAAAAGGCTCCTGTGGGAAAGCCACCTGTAGTGACCCCCCCTCCTCCCCGGGGCGACCATCAGCCTCCGTCCAACAGATCGAAAACACACCGCTGCTCTGCCCCTTCCACCTGAAACCTGTCTCTGAGTAAGTCTGAACACACCTTTATAATTTTTGTGTGATAACAGGGTTTCCGTGAGGAATTAACATATTAAAACAATTGTTCCAAAAGTGAGGAATGTCATTAAAAAGCATGAAATTGGATTTTAAAACTAGCTCCTTCTGTACAGGAGCTTACATTTTCCTTTTGGTTTATGCGTGGTGTATGATTTGTCTTTTGGTTGATGTAGTTTATTTTAGTTTTTTGCTTTCTCATGAGGTGAAAAAAAAAATAATTGTGTGCATCAACTGACTAACGAAATGTACAAAACTAATACAAAAAATGTTAGTGATGAAACTGGACAATTTGTACATGGACGATGCTTCTCCCATTGTATCTAGATATGAATCTGAAGCCACAATAAAGTGTGGGTGGAAAAAAATCAAAATGTTACGCAATCTACCTTTTTAAGTAAAAAAAAATTTGTGTTTACTTACTACTTTTCATAGACCTGAAACAGCTTTGAAAAACCAAGAAATGGAGCTCAACAGAAACAAAGAGCGGCTTCAGTTTTTTAAGGTATCAAATTTCCACAATTGGAACGTACTGTGTATCTAAAAACCTTAACCACTTCCTGCCCTCTCCTCGTGCGCAGTGGTGTTCGAAGGCGTTTAAGAACGTGAATGTGGTCCCTCCTGACGTGGGGGCGGTGCACCAGGTGAATCTGGAGTATCTGTCCCGAGTTGTGCAGCTCAGCGACGGGTTCATTTACCCCGACAGTGTGGTGGGCACCGACTCTCACACCACCATGATCAACGGCCTGGGCATCCTGGGCTGGGGTACGTACGCCTTCCACTGTTGTAGTGTTGGCATGGTGGTTACTGTTGGTTTGCAATATATTTAAATGCCTTTTGTAAATGAGTTTTAATGGGAGACACAGCATGTGAGAACATAGATTTTTCATGCAGTGGTCAATTTCAAGATTTTTGTCTAACTTTGTCCCATAACATCTTAGTTTAATGGCAAAATGTAAAATAGACCAAACTCACCCTTTTATGTTGTTATCTTATGATGTGTTGTCAAGCCACGTGTCTGACTTACGTCCTCATCTCACAATGAGACACAAAGATCTCATTGGCCACACGCAATCACGTGCATAACCTACAAGCAGTGTTGGGGAGTAACGAAATACATGTATTTAAAATACGAATTCAGAATACTCATTTTGAGTAACTGTATTCAGGTACAAATACTCTCTCATTTGAGGGTATTTCGAATACAGTTACTTTTCAAATACCAAAGGAATACAGAGAGGGAGAGAGGAAGGAGAGAGAGAGAGAGAGTGGAAGGAGATGGAGAGAGGAAGAAGACAGAGAGTGAAGGAGAGAGAGAAAGAAAAGAGAAAGAGAACGAAGAGAGACTGAGAGGGAGAGAGAGAAAGAAGAGAGACTGAGAGAGAGGAAGGAGCGAGAAAAAGGAGAGGAGAAAGAAGAGAGAGGGAGGAAGAGAGAG
>OMNZ01020336.1:0-25010 GCA_900303255.1 Lesueurigobius sanzi | reverse complement strand
AAAATATGATTTTTCCAATGGGTATATCATAATCTCCATAGGAAATTAATAGAACAGGAAGTACTGGCCCTCACAGTGTTAGGTCAAAGGAACTAGCGTAGCCACATCATGCACCAAGCCAATATGCTGGAATATGCTAAGAAGGTTAAGAATGCTAACAACATCTTTGGTCTTTGTGCGTGACTGAGGGCACGCACAAATGGAGACAGTACGCATCAAGACAGGTACGCATAAACTCGTCTAAGCTCAGGTAAGGTAACATATCTCAGAAAGGAAAATAGTGGCCTGTCCCTTTAACATTAAACTTTCACCTGAAAACAAATAAATGTCCTAATATTTGCACCGATTCAACGTTTCTCCATAGAAATATAATAGAAATTGTAACTCCGATTACCATTTTTGTCACATCTCCACCTACAGACTCCAAACGTTCCTGTCTTGGAATTTGTAATATGTTGAAGGTTTGTTTAGAGGGTTCAAGCTGGATTTATTGAGTGTTGGACACTAAAAAGAACCTTTTACAGATTTATTCACTATTGACTAGCTTTCAAGGTATCCAAAATCCCCTCTGAAGAAATCTTAGTTTGACTTTATCCATTCTTTAGCCATGTCCCTGAAAATATAGGCAATTTTGTCCATTTTTACACATAAAATGATTGAAAATTTTCCCCTCATATTTATGTCAGCAAAAGTTTTAAATTGATACGACTCAATTGCACTTTTTTTTCCTATTCACCTGCAGTGTCTCGCCATAAGTTTAGGACATACCTGTGACTCCTTCAATGCCTCCAGCCAAAGTGTTAAACCTAAAAGAAACAGAAAATTTAGGCATATTTTTTAAGCAATCACTCCAATAAATGGCTTCTTAACTGTACTTTATATAATGGTATGTACTGAGTTTAGACATTCGCCATGTATGATTGTTTTAAAGTAAGGAAGTCCAGAAAAATCAGTTTTACACAGCAGGGGATCATTTCTGTTGTTTGTGGTGCTTAAATTTGAGTCCCCTTCTGACCTTTGGTACAGTAGCTTCTGAATGTTGGGCCCCTGAGGTCCCTCTGGTTCTGTAATGGAGCTGCGCTTCTTCAGGGGTCGAGGGGCGTTGCTGAGGCGACGGCGGAGGACCTCCAGCTCCGCATCGCTCTGGTATCTGAGCTGGGAATGGGCTGCGGGGAGCGAGAAACGGGCACAGTGTAATATACCGCAAGTTTTTGACTGCGTGACGAGACCATAAATTACTGTGAACTTTGGGTCCCCTTTCTTCACACTCCATTTCACTTAGTTTCATGCTTCTGTGGCGGTCTTATCAAACGGGCTGAGTGGCTCTAATACGTACCCACGGGGGTGAGTTTGGTGGGGCTGAGGGGACGGGGGATGTTGTCCACACTGGGAGGAGCCATCACGTGTCCATCAGGGCCATCGGTTCCCCCGCCCGGTCCGCCGTCTTTATCCGAAACATCTTTGGACACGCCGTGGAGAAACGGGACAGGGGATGGAGAGGCGGAGGAGTTGGGCAGGATTGGTTTTCCGTACACTGCAGAAACAAGAGCATTTTAACCGGTGTGTCCAAGTAGTTTCGGAGACGCTCTGTCGATCACTCAAGACTCTACCTGCTTTGACAGTCGTCCTGTTACTCAGAGAGCCGTAGTTTTTGTTCTGCGGCTGGTGCAGGTACATGCTGTAGATGGAGCTGCTGTTCATAGTAGCTGGGCCCTTCCTGGGAGACTGGGGCCTGGAGGAGTGCTCTGGGACGTAGGGCCGCACTGCCACCGCGGGAGGGGGATCTGTCCGCTCTGTTTGAGGAGACAGTGAACCTGAGCAGAGACCATTATGAAGCACTCCCATTTATTGCAAATCTGCGTGGACCTTCCCAAACAGGTTGCGTTCAGGCGACTTCGTAACCTTCTAGCAAGCCTATGGTTTATTACTGTATTATAAATTCACTTGTTTTATAAGAAATATGAATGATATAAAAAAAAACACTGGCATAAAATGTTATGTCTTTTCTGTCCCCTTCACTAATGAAACCCAAATCTATTAGAAAATACTTCTTTAGCAAGAACGTTTAGTGAGAATAAGATAAATGCGGAAACTTTGTCCCCGAATTATATCACTGCGGACCACTCAATCACAACTAAGTGTTCTGTACAGAGGACGCAAAATATGGAATAAACCCCAACTCACCTCACAGAGCTCTCAAAAACCTTTGGAAAGATTGCTCCTGAGTCAGAGTCATTTTCCTCTGGGTATATACTAACTTTCGATTGCCTGTTTCTCGTGTGAAATGTCTTGGTACAACTGAAATGTAAGTTCTGTCATGTCTTAAAGTTACTGTATATTCATATTCAACATATTCATATAGTTTACTACAAGTTACCACATGTTAAGTCCCTTGAGGGTTTTGGGTAACCATCAATCACATTACACAAATGAATTATTCATATTGTATACTTTTGTAATGTGAAAGCAAACTGGTGCCCAATTTGGGTCATATGGGCTCTAAGAGGTTAAGTAGATTTTGCTACATTTCTATTTTGTTCTATGAGTCGTCAAAACTTTAAACCTAAATAACTCAAAACCACTCAGAATGCAGATAGAACTTTATAATTCTAAGGGACTTTCATCATAAAATATAAGACAGTGAACTCGTGGATCCTAATCCCATACGGTTCAACACATAAGAGGTTAAGTAGATTTTGGTACATTTCTATTTTGTTCTATGAGTCGTCAAAACTTTAAACCTAAATAACTCATAACCACTCAGAATGCAGATAGAACTCGTGGATCCCAATCCCATATGGTTCAACACATAAGAGGTTAAGAAGATTTTGGTACATTTTTGAATATTTTATTAGCAAATATTATAACAAATATAATAGTTAATGATTATATTTGCTTTATTGATTGATTTTATCTGCTTTCTTGTAATTTTATGAAACTGTGAAGCACTTTGAATTGCCTTGTGCATGAATTGTGCTCTACAAATAAATTGTCCTTGCCTTGCCATAGATGCCTGACAATGACCCGCTATAGTTCCTGTCCTCCATCTGAAATGATGACATCACATTCTCGACCGCCGTGAACGCAACCTGTTCAGCCCGGACTGTGGCGTTACCTTGACTGGGCGGGACAGAGATGCGCTGCTGAATTTGTTGGGAGGATGATGATGATGAGGAAGAGGAGGTGGCATTGGAGCGAGGCCAGCCCAGAGTGCCAGGGGCAGAGCGGGGCAAGGAGCTGGTGGTAGAGTGGTGCGCCACCTGGTGGGCGGCGCTGGGATATGTACCATAGCCAGAGGGAATCGGCTGGGGAGAGAAGAGCAGGGATTTCATAAAGGGTCGATTTTCTATCGGGTTAGTGAAGTAAAAGTGTCCTGAAAGTACTTCTGTAGTACCTGCTCAGTACTGTTGCTTCTCCAGTCGGATAAGCTCTTACTCATGCTAGGCCAGGACGCTTCATTGGCTAAAAGGGAGAAAGGAGGTATGGGTGTTATGGTTTAGTTGGGAAAAAATAAAGGGGAAAAATCCAGATGGCAATGATGCTTGAGTTATGAATGAATATAATTAGAAAATACATGTACAAAAATAATAATCACTTAAGTTAGTAGCTGGGTTATAAAAATAGAACATAGGCAAACAAATACGAACAAATGTAGTAACTGAATCAGACATAATGGACAACCACATGATTAGACTTGACAACATCTTGACCTGTAGTCACCGCAGCAAACAACCCAGCGCCTAATCAAGAGCCACTCTGTGCGGTCAATGGTGATTACAGTGTCCTTCACACTGCCACGTAGCTGCTCCAAGGACTCTACTCGTAATAATAAGAAAAGCATTGCAGAGGTTTGTCTGAGGCTAAAGCCTGTCTGAGGTTTAAGCCTGTCAACAGGAAGAAGCACTTTAACCCAGTCTGTGTCCCTTACATAATGAAGGTGAGTGGACTGGTCAGCCTTAGTCTGGTCCTACTGTCCGTTATAGCTCCCAGCAGCCTGGTAAATACTCTACTCTACAGGTGAAGTACAGTTCAACTTGACCTGAGAAGACTTACAGCATTCTGATCCAACTATTACAACATGGTAATACTCCAGCATATTTCACTGTTATCCAAACTTAAAACTATAGTATTCCAATCACCTATAAGAGTGAGTCTCAGTCTGTGGTGCTGGTACCATTGGAGCTACACAGACTGATCCATGTGGCTTCTGCAGTCCTTTAGTATATTTTAGCCCATGTTTAGAACTAAATACACTACTGTCAAATGTTTGGACACATTGTTTCATATATTAGTTTTTCTTTATTTTTAAGACTATATAAACATTTTAGATTCTCTCTGAAGGCATTAAAGTCTGAATGAATACATATGGAACTGTGTAGTAAACAAAACAGGTGAAATAGCCACATTTGCTTTGGCACTTTCTCAATGAGCTTCACAATGTAATAACTAGAAATGGTTGTTACTACATCATTATATACAGTTTGCTTACATACCTTTTTAATCTTTTGGCCATTTTTCATAGAATATGAATGATAACACAAAAATCTTTTTCCCCACTCATGGTTTAGTGGTTGTGCGAAGCCATTTATCGCCAAAGAACTGAGTTTACTCTTTTGAAATCATAATGAAACAGAAACTACTCAAATGTCCCTGATATAACGTTTACATGATCTTTAACAACTGCCAGGAAAATTGTTCAGGAGCAAAGAAAAACTCACTTCAGCTGAAATACAGGACTCTCTGACAAAATTGATGTTTGTTTCAAGATGCACAATATGTAATAGATCAGGGACATTTGGCTAGTTTCTAGTTAAAAAGCGTAAATAAATAATAAATAATGTTTTTTGACAATAAATAAACCACTAACAATGAGTGAAATAAAGGTTTTTGTGTTATCGTTCATATTCTAGGCGATGCATAAGTTTACATACCCTGTCATGCCAGGGTATGTAAACAATATGAGCAGCTTAGCCCAAGTTTAGATTTATTAAGTCCAAATTTTGACCTGGTTTTGCCCTGAACTGGTTTAGATTTGGTGATGATCAGAGAGTCTATTTTCTTAGGATGTACTTGGAGTGAAAGGTTTCCAAACCACTGACTTGGGAAATTTCCACTGTAGTTATGACCTACAATACATGTATTTTTGATCAATTAAAATATTATTTGTAAATTAGAGTTGAGAGAGGAAATCTACACAGACACTGGAGGTACTGCAGACTGCCAGCATCTAGGAATAAAACCTCTGACTTAGTGTGTGGCCAATATTCTTCATTGGACATTCACATGGAGGTCAGGACCTTCTTATTGGGCAGTGGCTCTAATGAGATTAAGATATCTTCAGTAAAAGTTAAAGTCTGTATTAGAAGGTAAAAGTAAAAGTAAGAAAAAGAAAGTGTCTACTTGTAAAAGCGTATTTTAAATGTATATTAAAAAAAGCAACAATCTCTGTAATCATTAGTCCCAATAGTGGTTGTACTTATGTAACATGTTATGGGAAAGAGCGAGTTTACTATCCTCTGACACTGGGCCGCTCTGTTAAACTGTTATGTCAGTGTTGTAGTTACCTGGACAGACTAATACTGATTAACCAGCGAAGAAGGCGGCCCTAAGCTGCAACCTGTGGACTGTTACTGTGCCCTGCTGACCTCACGGACAAACAAACAGCTCAGAACCAGGTCTGGACCAAGCGAAAGAGACTTTGCTTTCGGCCCTCAGGCTCAAAGCAGAGCACCTCAAAACGGCTCCATACTGGTATGCCAAACTTAAATAAACTAGTGGTATTTTTCCATTCTTAAGTAAACATTTCGACCCATTACCCTACGCTGGTGTTCGGCCACAATAATAGACACTCAGCGCTGCCATTTTCTGGAGCTCTTTAATCTCTCCAGTGAGCGCACGAGCAGCTATCAGTCAGCCCCAGAATACACAAAGCAAGTAGTCCGGCCGCTAGCCCGTGTACATCTCAGTCCCTCTCATTCCTTTACTGCGCGCTCAGCCCCTCGCGCTCCTGATATGATTTATATTGTATTTTCCACGTTACATAAGCAGTGGCGATAAACACAGCAGTGGCATTTGCTCTGGCATTCAGCCACGCAAAGGTCCAGTCCTCACTGCGGTGTCAACCCCACTCTGTTAGAAGGTAAACTTTAGCAAACAATATGAGTCAGGACTTGGTTAAGCTAGTCGTTTTTCTCGATTGGGACTTAATTGGAGTCATGTATGCATTTATTTATTCATTTATTCCAGGGGTCTTTAACCTTTTTAACGCTGTGAGCTACTTTTACATTACTAAAATGCCAGAGAGCTAATTCACCTGCAGCCAACATGGTATTTCAACACAATTACAAGAAAATTCATTGCAGTTTCACTCATTATACTTTTTGATATTCACCTAAATGAGAGATGTCCCGTTAAAATAAAGGATGTTTAAGTCAGTAGTGCCTCGGACCCCTTCTCTTTTTTTTCAATTTAAGAGTTTCTTCTCTCGCATGGATCCTTGAAGAGCACCTGACTTTGTGACAAACTCCTTAGACGCATAGTAAAATTGACAATTGTACAATTTAACAGAAAATAGTTTCCATTTAAGTCCTAATTCCTCTAAACCGTGCTGTTGCTGCCACAGGACAGGCTGAAGAATCACCATGCTCATAACTAATTTTCCTTTGAACATAATTTAGATCAGTTTACGCAATGGCACTATGGGAATAAGTGTTTTAGGAAAGAGGATGGCAACAATCTCCTCTGCAACATTCAGACTGAACTTATGATTCATACAAGTTTATTAATAAATTGTTATGTTTACTTTACCTTGAATAAGTTCACCTAATCCATAGTGATAGCCATTTGTTATTACTTCAGGGTTTCTGCAGATTGCAAGCCAAATATAAAGCTTTTCAATTCCATTCCAATGCCCAAATAATGCCACAAACACAAAAAAATGTCTTAAGATTCTGAAAACCTTCCATCAAACAGAGGAATGAGAGCAAATTTCTATATTCAAAATAAATTGGACACATTTTTTGAGCATAAAATAAAAAACTGTAGTTGAATGTGCTTTGAACTCTGTATTTTGTATATTAGATGAACTGATGCAGCAAAAATAGTTGAGCAATGTCAATATTTTCGAATAAATCTAGATTCAATGCCACTTTGAACGCAGAAACCCTGTATCTACAATTTGTTGAACCTGTTGAATTGATTCTAACTTCTAGGAATGTTTTATTATGTGCCCTGACTGGATTTTGTCTGTTTTGTTTCGGTGACCTCACACAGCTGCCGAGTGTCCAGTGTCATGTCGGGGCCCTTACGTCCTGCACTTAACATTAAGAGGTCAATTCCATACAGCTGATCCAACAACGCTCTCTGTCCCAAACCATCTGCTCCTCATAACACGGGTACACAGCAACTCTCCTCGCTTTCGCCCGGGCCTTGACCTTAGCCAAAACACAGACGTGGACCCAGGCGCCACCACCTATCTGTCATGGTTGCACTCACGGTTAACACTGTCACTGCCCCCCCTTTTCTCTGGGGACGCGCAGAGGATCACGTCTAAATCAGACTCTTTCCATTGGCTGGGAGGCTTCTTGACGGCACTCCTGTCGTCGTCTGCGCGGGGCGTGTTCAAAAGCAACAAAGACAAGGGACCAAAAACGCATCATTATGGAGTCCCCACAATGATGTCAAAAGCATGTTGTTCACAAAAATGGGGTAATGAACAAAATAACAACATTTAAGGGTAAAAAAAAAAAAAAAAAACAGGGTAAGAGAGCCAAAGACAACAATTAGAATTGTGTAAATCAGAATTGTGAATTTGTTCGAAGAGTTGAACGGACCTGAGAGTGAGCGAATGTGGCTGAGAGGGGTGGGCTTGGTCGGCGGGTCGGTGGGCAGCGGGTAGCTCTTGTCTTGCCGGCTCTCGGATGGGACCTGGATGTAAGGGTACACGGCCGCAACCCGCCCCGAAACACTTCCACCCGAGTGGGAAGACGCGGGCGGAGTAGGGACGCCTCCTCCATTCAAGCGGCTCAACTATAGGAAAAATAGGGAGGGGAGAAAATGTGTTAAACAATGCATTTAACGGCACTGATGTCCTGATTAGGCCTGTTATTGTTGAATATTTACATGCATACAGGGTGGGGAAAGTGTGGGTACCTCGGCCTTCTTCTTGTGCAGCCTCTCGCGTAGATCTCCGATGCGCTGATCCATCATTGTCACCTGGGTGTTTCTCTTGTTCAGCAGGTCCTTGTTTTGAGCCAACTTGCTGCTCTGCTCCAGGTTATGGCGGTTTCGGGCCTAGAACCAAGACCACACCGTGCATCACTTAATATACGTGCTGTCAAGCCATTAAAATAGTTAACTCACGATTAATCACAAATGAATCGCACATATTTATCTAAATGTCCTTGAATTATCATTTTAATACTCTTATCAACATGGATGGATAAGCTTTAACTACAAAAAAAATTAACAATTGATAACTGGTGTAAATTTGGTGTCAATATAGTCATAAATATTGACAATTAATTACCGTATTTTATGGACTATAAGTCACACTTGTTCTCATATTTGGCTGGTCCAGCGACTTATACTCAGGTGCGACTTACATATTAATTAATATGTTACGTTAACATACGTTAACACCTATTCAGTTTGTTGTTAATGCTTTGTGTAGCTGAATAACCATCTATGTGTTACGTTAGTATACCATACACCTATTCAGCCTTTTGTTATAGTCTATTGTTATTATTAGAACTTGCCTTTCAAGATGAAATGTTTGTTCTTGGTCTCCGATTTTGTAAAATAAATTTCCCCCCCAAAAATGTAATTTATTTATTTTCAGTGCGACTTATATATGTTTTTTTCTTCTTCATTATGCTTTTTTCGGCTAGTGCGACTTATACTCCGGAAAATTGTAATTTATTGTTGGCATCAAATATTCAGAGGCAAAATATGAACATTCAATTTTATAACTATTATTGTGCACGTTTTTCTCTGAGCCACATTCCATTTGATATTTTAGTTTTCAAGGTCTGTGAGTTTATTATTTGCGGTTGAGTCTTCACTCAAATACTACTGCAATTTGTTAACGGTCCCTAAACGCCACAGCCATAGAGCTGCAGCGTTAGCCTTGTGTTTCTTATCTGCTAAAATGCACTTAATCTTATCAAATCCGAGGTTGTAGTAGTTTGCCTACGTAACCGTGAGTACTATGGTCTGATGTTTATGTTCCACTACTGCTTCGTTTAGGAGCTATTGACCTCAGAAGTCCGGATCTGTGAATATGGTGCTCACTTTACCTCACTCACAAACCGGTGGCCACTACTCAACTACAGCTAGTATTAATCTCGCGATAAAACAATTCACGCTGTTCAAATTGATTTGCGTTGTAGATAATAGTGATATTTTTGAGAGCACTACTTATATGCTCTTTGCCTGCCAAAGATGTACATTTCCGTCCTAGCGTTCCCAACTGTAGCCTGTCAAAGACGGAAATTTCCGTCCTTGTTGTTTTTTGCTATTATAGTAGTATAGTATAGAGACGGTTCTTGTGCACCTGTGCATGCCTTCAGCTTGCGCAAGTCACTAAAAATAACTTTCAATCAGGTGGTGCACGCACACACAGGGGAGACACGGGGAAAATGACTGAACAGACAGCTCTGTCCTGAAAAAAATGAGCTATAACATGTGTATGTTTAACCTGTCTAAGATGAATTTTGAGGAAAATGTAAAATTGGACAGATTTCGTTTGGGAATTTAGAGCAGGAAAATATGTGAAAAAATCTCCCTCACGGCTTTAAAATCTAAAGAAACTGTTGTTTGGTTTGCAAAATGTTACCAAAACAAAATAGTAAATAGATTTGACCAGAATGACTGTCCAAATGATTTAAAGTAAGTAGATGGCCACCAGGACATAATCTTTTTATAAAAGTGCAATTATCTCAGCTTTGACTAAAACTGCCCTTGTTCATTGGCGAATTAAAAAAATAATATGGATAAAGACAGAGCTTCAAACCTTTTTGTAAATGAAAGAAGAGACTTGAATCATCATTTTGTTATTGAATATTTATAGATCAGCGTAGCACAAATTTTAGTTAAGACTCAGAGAGCACAAACTCTGGCAGGGAAGGGGGTAGAGCTGAGAAAAGGCTGGCAGGCAAAGAGTTAATATACCACCTTAATATACGCATGTATTTCATACACTGTGTTTTAAAGTGGACATACTGTATTACACATTATTGGGGTCTGCAGTGATATGTTTGATTTATGTTAACTTGAAATCATTTCTGTGTATACGAAGAAAGATCTCCCAGTGCTATGTTTCCAAAGTTTGGTTTGAGTGCCCTCCTCTGGCAGCATGGGGATTCAAACATGCTTAAAAAGGTATGTGAGCCTCCAATTTTAACAGTCTGCTAACTAACCCATGGCACCATGATCAAGGCCGTTTGAGTGCAGCTCCAGCAATGTTTTATTGGCTTTAAAAACAGGGAGGACACTTTTGGATTCAAATCTATCAAGGTAAACAGGCAGGTAACTCTAAGCAGCATCTAACCAGGGATGTTTTTAGTGTTTTAGTAGTTACGTTTATGTGATTTCTATCCAGTCATCGTAGTCAGGAAATAATTTTGCGTTTCCATGATTGTGCAAGTACCTGTAATTCCTGGTAGAGTTTTCTCAGTTCGATGGCTGCGGGCCCGGACAGAGGTGACCCTTTCTGTCCGGTGATGTGTGCGCCCTGGGGTCCCGTGGGTGCTCCCTGCTGCGGACCCAACGAATGTAGCTGCAGTCGACCTCTCCTCAGATCCTCCAGCTGCTGCGTCAGCTAAAGGCAGCGGCAAATGTATAATATATCAACTTAATATTGATCTTTTATTCATGGTCTTTGTGCAATGGTACCTGGTCGACCCGGACCACGGCGGTCTGCAGCTCGGCCTGCTTTTCTTGAAAGAGATTGCTAACATGCTCAATCTCCGCCGCTGAGGGAGGAAGGGGAAAATCACTCAGCAAAACGTGAGATTGAACCACACCGTCGATTATGACAGGCTTACTTCATCATAATTAAAAGCCATGACCACTATGAAACAAAAAGCTAGCCCTAGCCAACACAGCTCCGTAGAAGAAAGAGGTAGAGTGACAAAAATAATATCTTTTACATACTTTTGATTATCTTTTATGATAAAGCTGCCCTCGAAATACAGTACTTTTGACCATGTACTTGATTAGCATAGCTTCCAAACAATTACAATACTATCTTATCAACAAGATTTTGCAGTAGAATACAGTATACTGGCTATGCTTTAGTCATTATTCCGTAGACGTACATAGGTTGCCGTTGATGAGTTTACTGTAGTCCACTTGGCCTCTCATGGCTCGGATCTTCTTCAGTTTTGACTCCTGAGTCTCCACGCGCTCCTTCAACCGCTGCAGCATCTCCGCTTCAGACTACAGTGAAAAAATATATCATTAGATCATTTTATATTCCCTGTGTGTGTGAACAGGTATTTTGTTTTGAATCATAGAAGACATCTGGGCCGTACCTGTGACTGTGCCTGACTGCCTCGCCCTCCCTGCTGCATGTACCTCAGCCTCTGCTCCTGCAAAAGAACAGCATTATTGTCTTTGTATACCTTTTCATGGTAATAAGTGAAGTTTTTTATGTGTGTAGCGCTTTCACAGGACCTTGCTCACAAAGCGTTTCACAAGGGACATTATTTTCAATCACTCAAGGCCACAGCTGCCCTGGGGTAGACTGACAGAAGCACGGCTGCCAATCTCCACCATGGACAACTGCAAACACCACAGACCACTCACTCACACACCCTTTTCATACAAGGTGGGTAGGGCTGGGCAAGTCATCGGAAATGATCGAAATCACAATCACAGCGTTGGTCAAGCAGCCAATTGTGAGTGTGTTTTGGAGTTTGGTGGAGGACAATAAAAGATTTGAGTGTACTAAATGGTCCTGAAGTGGAATGGAAAGCATTCATTTTTTTCTGCTGAATCTGCAGGATTTCTTAATCGATGAACATTGGGTTATAAGAATAAATAAAATCAAACTGAAAATTGACATTGATCAACATGACAAAAATAAATGACGATCGTTCAGCCATAATAGTGGGTGAAATGTCTTGCTCTAGGTCCTAGGTCCTTGTTGTGTCCTAGAGTCTAGGAAACAACAACACTCGAAGCATGACCTGTCTATCCATGGATGAATGACTTCTTGTCCAAAGCTTACTTTACCTATTCCCACAAGGCCTACCACCCCCCTGACCTTGCTTAGCTTCCACAATCGCGGGAGCACATTTTTTGTCATCGGTAATTTGACAGTAAGTAACTTTACCTGCAATACCCTTTTCCAGCCTCCTGTCGTACCTAATGCGTCAATAAAAAATATTTGCCTTCCACCCCAACCTGTTTGTACGACAGCCAAAACTTCATTACACACCTCCAGGAAATCAATTATGAAGAATTTGCCAGCAACGCAAGAAAACTTGAGTACAAATGTGTTTCCCCCCAACGTCTGGCAGGTGTGAATATCTAGAGGAAGCAGAGGGGAGGGTGTTTACAGCCATAAATCTAAGCCTGACACTTCTCTGTCAAACCCTTTCAGGTATACACACACTTTTATTGTATTCTGTGGGCGCCGTATCCATCATGTTGTCACCTAAAACTTTCTTAGCCCTGATAACGCAAGACAAAGTTTATGAAGAGCGACTGCAGATATATTTGACATATAATAGGATATAAAAGCTACTACTAATCACACACAAAAAAATGAAGATGCTAGAAAATCCAGCCGTCAGGATCCAAAAGTGGGTCGCGGAAGGATTTTCAGTGAGTCTTTCTCAGGGAATAGTTGTTATTATTATTAGCTTATTACTTACGTATACCGTAAAAGAATTATGCCTTGATAAATTAAAATGAACTCAAATTAATAATCATTATCGGTAACACTTTGTAATAGCTACACTGTAACAAATGTAACATCATGGACAATTCATTCATTTAGTATTTAAGCTTCTAACTTCTAATTAATACTTCTACAGATGCGTTGGTTATACATTATAATTTAAAACGTAATTAACTATGAATTAACTGTTTAAAATCACATTTTTAGATTCTATATTCTATATGATTTAACCATTTATTAATGTTTAGTTCATGTATAAACAATTATTAGCTAATACTTCCATGCATCATTTTGTTGTACTATTGCCAAGTGTAGACTGTTAATCTGAGTTAACACTTAAGTAATGAATTTTTCATATATATATTTTTTTGAGGACAGCGAGGTTAAGATTTTAACCAAAGAAAGTAGATGGTTTGAGAGAGGAGTCAAAGAAGCCATATTTGTAAAAAAAAAAAAAAAAAAGAGAATCCTTCCATGGACCCCTTCCTACAACAACATACTGAGACAGAAACCGGTTTACAATAACAACCGTAGACCGAAACCACCTCAATGTCATGCTAATGAAGCTGGACAATGTGGCAGAGCAGGGCCATAGGGAAGTGTCAACAACCTTAGAACTTAGCCCAGGGTGAGACAATAGAGAGCTAACGGGCCCTAATTAAGTATGAATAGGCTACGATGTTTTCCTACCTTTAGTACCAAGAGAGGCGGGACTTAAAGGTTACTCCTCCTTCTGGTTTGCTCTTAAGAGACCCACGAGCGTGTTCAAGTCTTTATTTGCTGAGGAAGATCTATAGAGTAAGACCGAAACGTCCTACACTTCAACTACACAGTACAGATGAAGACTGAAGAATCTTTGCCTACGAAGGTCAAATATAGTTATTTCAAGAAAAAGTTACCTATTTGTGGATTGCTTTATGTAGTATTTTATTTATGTCCCAATAATTATTAAAAACTAGTGTCTCAAAATGTTTTTTGGTTATGATTTCATTTTCAGGCTTATTCAATATTGAAATCAACAATAATCCATTGAGAAATAAACTGTACTTTGCATCATACTTTAAAATACTAATTCTTATTTGGCGATTTGTCATCCAAGAATGATGGTGAGTCCAAACGCCAGAACAGTTGAGAACCACTGCGATAAACAAGCCAGAGGAGGGGAAACAGACAGGGGAAAGCTGTGTGCCGTGCTGACTCCTGCAGTTTACACCTCTGGCACGTTGTAGAGCTGACCTGCCACTATCCCACACACGCCTCGGACCGGCACAGGAATGTTGGCAAGCGGCACCGTCAGTCATGGCGATCGCGCAGTCGCTAATAACAAGTTACGTAATGCTAGCTTGTTTTACTATGATGTAGATGGCTTCCGTAGGTGTATGAGCTCAGGGGCAATAACACTAGATGGATGTGTTTAATCAGGGTTATGCGCTAATAGTAAGTGGGTGAAAACTGCACAGTCACCGCTGGAAAAAACAAGGAGAGGGAAGCACTTACTCTCGTACTGGAAGGAAACACTTCATAATTATATCTGAGGAATATTGGCTTGTAAAAGTGCTGAGTAATAAGCTTTAGCAGGCCTTGGAGTGTTGTCAGACAGATTTGATTCATTTTTTATAATGGGGATACAAGGAATGTAATCATAGGAGGCACCGAGATGGAAGACGAATGTTGGTGCAAGTAAAGGCAGAAGTATTTAGTTAAGATAATAGGTGTAGTAGAGGTTAACTGTACCCAGGGCAGTTGACAGACTTGGTGGGGCCCGGGGCAAGAAGGTTTCTCATGGGCCCCCCACCACTCAACCCTTGCGGCGGCACCTGTTTGCTACAGCATTTTCAAAATAAATCATTTTATAGGCTGTATTTTGGGGCCCTTTCCCACAATTTGACACCACTGTTCTCTCATCATTCTCTTCCTTTGGTCCTGCTTAACCTCTTAAACCCCAACCGGTGTCAAATTTGGGTCCTATAGGGTTTAACAGGTTAAAGAACACTCCTTCATTTGTGTTTAGTGGGGGAGTGTGCATTCAAGGAAAACTTTAAGATGGACAAAAATAAACCATCCCGAGTTATTGAGATGATTTTACGCATTAAGACACATGTCAAAGCAAGTAATGATATTTAAAAAAAAAAAAGAATCATGCAGAACAAGGGAAAATATAATATGGGCTCCTTGCTGGGCCCCCCTGGTCCTGAGGCCCGGGGACAACATACCCCTTTGACCCCCCCTGTCGACGGGCCTGACTGTACCATAGGAACAAGAACGTCTCATAGCGGTGCGACTATGGAACAGCTAACATCTGCTATAATCTATGAATTGAAAACTTATGTATTAAATTTATAGATGTCTAAAGTTATTTGACTTGTATGTAACCAGGAAAGTCCCAATGAGATTTCGCTATCCCTTCTTCAGGAGAAACTTTGTGTATGTTTTAGTGGCAAGGAAAACCAAAGTGCCTGGTGGAAACTTACATAGACAAGGAAACTCTACACAGAAAGACCACCCAGGGCTAAAAACTGGGACCTTCTTGCTGTGAGGCGAGAGCGTGGACCGCAGTGCTGCCAACTCAGGATGACAGTGGCGCGAATGGTAGAGCGGGTCGTCTTGGGTTTGAATCCCGCAGGTGCACACTGCCGTTGTGTCCACGGGCAAGACACGACACCACCTTGCCTCCAGTGTTTGCATATGGTGTATGAATGAGCGTGTGAATGGGAGATGGTTGGTTCCTTGATGTAAATCTCTTTGAAAATTGAGTGTCTGATATAGTACAGCTTTGGAACTAACATCATAGCAGCGCAATGGATTATGGGAGCCACTTTTTAAAGCCACGAAACAATGAAACATTTTCAATCGTATTCCCTTGCTGCTTGTGCGTCCAAACATTGCAATCAACTATTTCTCTATCTTCCTTTAGCTCTACAGTTAGCAGTTTGTTGTTTGGCCTCGCAAGATGGCGGCTCAACCACATACACATCAACACAATCTGCTGGCCACGCCCCATTGCGTGACATCACATTCCAAAGCTTTATAGGTGGAAAAGGGCTGCATTTAGCCATGTTTTACTAATAACAGGACATGTTTCCAGAGGTACTAACTTTGCCACCAAGGTAAAAAACAACAATCTCTTTATGATAATTTACCACTGCATACCTTTACCTTCCACTTAAATCTGGGTAAAAGTATTGACATAAATACTTTTGTGCAGGTTGTGGTAACTTGCTTGACTCACGACCCCTAGTCACTTAATAATATAGCTACATATCGTGGGAGGATAATAGTTCCCAGCAGCTGTGACCACTGACCTCATTTCCTGCAAACGTGGAGATCACTTCCCCTTGCAGCAAGTTCCCAGTTAGTCAAACCCAGCTCGCGAAGGACACTGTATCCAATGGGAAAGTCTCTTCCTGTCAGCTCTTAACCTATGACCTCCCGTTTCCATAGTGGATCCAGCACATTCCTCGAGCCCAGACCTTTCCCTACGCTCCCTAGTGCAGAACACCTTTAGCCTCTCCATGTGACATACACTGGTAGAACGGTACCTTGGCGACCAATATCTGCTGCTGTGCCTCAATTTGCTGCTGTTGCCTCGTGGCCATTTCCTGGAGCTCCGAGAGGGTCAGCTCCACACGGGGAGCCTACGAACACAGAGAAAACACACAGTTAATTCCACGTACAACGATACCTACCAGCTTTGTACAATCTGTGTTTCATTAGGTATGATTAAAATGTACTGGATAAAACTCCTTAGAACAAAATGTGTAGCCACCTGTTGAATCTGAGGAACATTGAGTTCTCTGGTACTGTATATATAGCCACTGGCTCCTATAGCCTGCAAACTACACCTGCACATGGCCATGCAGTAGGTCAAAGAGCATCTTGGGTATAGGGGGTAATGTTATTAGCCGGCAGCTGGAGGCCTTGGCACGCGCGGACAGAATTATAGTTATCTGATTGAGAGAAATAGCCCGGAGTCCATCTGCCCTCAGCTGTCACCATCGGCTGGAAAAATCAAACCCCGCTGCTGCTCAGTTTGCCTATATTTCCTACGGTGATGTATGAAAGCAAGGACACGGGGAAGCGCTGTGTAACTTAGCTTCTCGGAGCATACGTTTCTGTGATTTACAAGCATCGCGGCGGAAGCGTGTCACCAGAGACGAGCGTGTGTGGGGAAAGAAACGACTCTAGCGGGACACATCCTGCCATTGTGTGCGGATAAAGTTGTATATTTTTGAAAAAGTATTGAATGTTTCTACACTGCTTGCCTTGTAAGTTGAACGCAAGTCAGCAGGCTCTCACAATGAGTCATCGTAGAACTAATCTGTGTGTGTGGTTTGTGTGCTTATTGTGATTATAGTTAACAGACACAAGTTATTATGCAAGATGTAATTAGTGACAGCCACAAGTCTTAGAGCTATATTTAAAGTTTGAGTACAAATAAGTGAAATACTGGGGAAAAAACAATGTTGATAACCGTCTTGAAAATGTCAAAATTATGGAAGTCCTGTTAATAAAAACTAGAAAACTAAAAAAAAAAATACAAAATCGTGACAAAAACAAGGCTTACAGTAAATGGAACTAAATAAGGGAAATCATGACTAAAATGTAACCTTAGCATATTTTAAAGTTACAATGCAGAAATGTGTATATCTCAGTCAGTGGAAAGACCTCTGTGAAATTGTGGCTTCGTGCGGCATGGATATTGTGGCACCTAACTTGGCAATAATGATCATTTGATAATATCTTGTGCTGCTCTATCAAAGGCTATAAATTGTGCCACCTTTCTTTACCATTCTTCATATATTTGAGGTTGTAAAACAAACTTAAGGGGTCCCAATACGCAACCCTGGGGAACACCAGCGTTATCATTGCCACTCAAAACAACTTGGCACCTTCACAAAGTTATCAAAAATGAACAAAATGGCAAAAACTTTCTTTCACAGGATATAAAAGAGGTCGCTTTCTACCGCGGCAAGAAAAATATCTCTTCACTAGACTTTGATCGCCCACTAAAAGTCACCACATATCTCTGCGGACCCTCTGCTGCCATGACTCAGGAAGGAGAGGATCAAAAACTCGATTACCCAGAACCGAGCCCAGGGGTTACGGCAATCCTTAAGATATAAAATCACTGGGATGAATAAAGCTCACCATCCATTTTAGGACCACAGGGCTCCGAATGTGCAGCGCTAATGACATGCTAAATATCAAACATTAATGACATTACAGCTGGTTTATACCACAAGGAGCGAAAGTGTGTCAGACAGAGTTATTGAAATGTGCAGGACATCACGCAGACGCACATTTCAAATCCTATTTCTCCATTATCCACATTACAGTGGTTTTGCAGTCGCCCGTGCCACATGTCATTAGCTAACTGCTGACCTGGGAGCTTGAGCAGACCCTCCTCGCTTTGATGTGGAGTCCGCACATACACTTTGCGCTAATGGCCCACGACTAACTGTACGGTCATCACTGTATCATGCGGAAGCTTTGCAAACAGGCCTGGAATTGTTTATGGTACAGTATCTATTTAAGTGCCTCATTGTTCATTCATAAACTCTACTCACGGCTGTTGTTCCTGTGCCTTTTTCAGCTACTCTGGACAATTCAGTCCTATGCTCAGCACTATTGTCTATAGATAGGATAAGCCTTTATTATGGTGGGAGGCAGACAAGTTAATCATCTATAATAACTTTAACTGGTAAAGAGAAAAACAATGATATTGGTATTTTGGGTTTTAATAACGTCTTAAATCATTTTGGGCCCTACATTGAAAATAACAATATATTATGTAACTTTTACAACGACATCAGTGTCATCGGTTTGAGTACATTTTGCTGAATGTCTCTTCTCGCGCTTTGCACCATTTTCCACTATACTATCTTGCCTAATGCATTTATTTGGGTGGTGTGCATGTAAACACACCCCTCCTGATTGTAGTAATAGGCTAACAAACACACTCTCATACCTTGCCTATGGTACATGTTCTAGTATGAAGCCTACCTGCCCAAAAAATGCAAAAACTATGGTTCTAATTTTTAAGAATTTGACACACATGGATACACAAACACAATCCTCTCCCGCCAAGAGATCATCCCTTGTGGTCGGAGCAAGATTTATTCCATAAATCGACAGGTACAGTTGATTCTGGGGCAGTAGCAGCCCATTGTTTGGACTAGAGTTAGGACTATGGAAGAATGAAATGGAAACTAATCTTAATGGCACTGGAGAGGAAAAAATGTACTTGTTGTCATCAAAAATCAACATGAGGAAATAAATTTGATTCAACTTTTTGTCATATTACCCAGCCCAATGCACAGGTACTAAATTCTAGCCACGTAGTGTCACAGATCCACACCAAGCTTAGGTTCTTATGTCCATTCTGACCTTTTCTGAAAATGCCATATAGCCATTATTTTTATTTAAACCAACACAAGAGGAAATAAAACATTCTTATCAGAGGTAATTGTATTTTACGCCAAAAAGGTAACCTGACAATAAGCCAACATAAAATCAATGTAATGCTTTTTCAGGAGGAGTTGCAATGCTGCCTTAACAGAAAAGTTAACAATTCACTCTCCACTCTCTGGCTGTCACACACTTGGCTGCTCATGCTCATTACCCCACAGGCTCCGCGGCATGGCTACGGCCAACATCATCGTGCAGTTTCCTATTAACCTCCCGCCATGCCCCCCCTGTATTTACCTGCAAGCTGTCCCATGTGATCCTGCAAGAGCGCACTTTAATTTTGCTGCATTGTCCTTCAACAGTAAACTCCTGCACCAGATCTACCTCGTTCCACTCCATCTTTCCGCGGCTCTGTTCTCAAAGTAGCCGCGTTTGATGATTTTTTTTTTAAATGACGTCTTATAAGTGGTTGAAACGGGAGCGATCCTTATCACAACTTTCCGTGTCGTTCCATCCGGTGGTCTATGATTCACGACACCTCCCACCAGCACCCACCCCCCCCTCCCCAAACACACACACACTCCCTCTCTCTATCTCTCTCCCAATGCTTTCTGTTCTCTTTCAGCCCACGCTTGCATCCCAGCTCTGCTTTTCTCTCACCCGGCTGTTATTGGTGTGCTTTCAAATGACGTGTGAACACAGTGGAGAGCCCATAATGGCCACTGCATCCAATTACAGCAAACTATGATGAACTGTAACTATGTGGCTTTGATTAAGATGCATTGCAACTTTTATGTGCATCGCTATGAGGCAGCTCTGGCCAGCTCTCCGTTACTCATGCCACTTTGTCAACACACCCCATCCCGCCGCTCTACATGTGCATTTTTTATCTCGTCATTCCGCTGCAGCTGGCTTTTTGCTGCAGCGACATCAGCTGTGGTGCCACCCCTCTACCCCCACCCACCCCTGTCTTTCTCCCACTTTCTCTCAGAAGGGAAATCACTGCACCAAAGCACGACGGACAGAGCATGAGTCTCAATCACATCCTCTCTCTCTTTCTCTCCCTCTCTCTCTCTCTCTCTCTCCCTCTCTCTCCAGATGTGCGTTATGGGGAAAGATGATGACGCTGTGATGATGCAGGCAGATTAACGGGCTGCAACATCGGGGGGCACTGATCCAGCAGCGCGCGTTCCACACTGGTAACTTAGAATCGATGCATTTGCAACAGAGAGAATGGGAGAGGACTTTGTGCTATGCTGGGCAAGATTCTGTACGAGTCACAAGCAGGGACGAGGGTACCATGTGACTGTGAGCCTGAGAGACAGACAGGCATCTGTTTGACTCAAAGGCTTTCACTGTACGTCCAGATGAAAGCTGGACCTCGCTCACTTCTACTGTGCTAGGTCAAGGTTTAAAAACAAAGATAAAGTCAATGTGGTATAACTCAACACAAGTGTCTGACGGACTTCCGCAGGGCGATAAATATACATGACCAGATTGTGAATCCACAAAACTTCTGCTGAAGCAAATAAAAGTGCATCTATCAAGAAAATGTGTTTTTCTTTCTCTATACAAAAGTATGTACAAAGTATTCTGTAATGTAATATACAATCGCTCCGAGCCTGTGAAAGGCTAAATGAAATCTGAGGCACAGTTTCTGCTACTGATATATTATTTTATTATGACACCAACGCGTTTCGATTCATAGCTGAGTCTTCATCAGGGCAGAAGTTTTTTTTTACAAGGTCACATGATCACAGGACATAATTAACATAGATTGATACCATCATGATGGATCACATATACAATATACCATGCTGCATACAAACTGGAACATTCACATCTGTTCAGATCCTGAAGAGCACCAGATTGCAAACACTGTTTTTTGGATCTGGCTAAACTGCATTTAGCTCTGAGCCAGTACTTTTGACTTTTGTTCTCTTTCCTCTGTGAGCATGTAGTACCTACATTTGATTTGTTAAGTCAAGTAAAATCAAGTGACACACTGCAGTAGCAGCAGCAATAGAAATATTAAGGTTACAATATGTGTGACTAAAAATAATTGAAATCAGATGATGACAAGATGCACTTCATGGGACACACACGGCTCGACATATCTACAGTTGTGCTCAAAAGTTTACATACCCTTTTAATCTTTTGGCCATTTTTCATAGAATATGAATGATAACACAAAAATATTTTTTTGCACTCATGGTTAGTGGTTGGACAAAGAACTGAGTTTACTCTTTTGAAATCATAATGAAACAGAAACTACTCAAATGTCCCTGATCTAACATTTACATGACCTTCAACACCTGCCAGGAAAATTGTTCAGGAGCAAAGAAAAACTCACTTTAGCTGAAATACAGGACTCTCTGACAAAATTGGACTCTCTGAAAAAAATGGTTTCAAGATGTACAATATGTCAAATTATGATCAGGGACATTTAGCGTAAACAAACAGGTTTTTTGACAATAAATGAGAGAAATAAAGGCTTTTGTGTTATCATTCATAATATATGAAATACATAGTAGTTTGCATAATAGTTTACATACCCTGACATTGTGGTAGGGTATGTAAACTGTATTATTCTGTGGTTAATTTTACAATATTGCACAACAATAGTTACCAAAATCAAGTCACTGGCCGTGCTTCTCACAGCCTCCTGTCAAGAACAGGCTCTTCACACTCTCTTCTGTCTATCTGGGATGGCTGCCACACTCTGTCCATCTGAAAATACTTCTGCGTGTTGACTCAGAACCAGTAGATTCTGTGGAAACTGATTTGCAGTGAGCTCTTATAGGAAATGGAATACTCAGTCACTTCAGGCGTGCTCGACGTGAAACCCATGAATCGATCATTGTGAGAAACTGCCTTGAATTCTCGCCGCAGCCGTCTCATGTTGCTGCCGCAGTCTTACATTTGTTCTGATCATATAAGCTGAAGCACATGAGGATGTTTAACCTTCTCGGTGCGCGCGTATTACATTTCCCCGCTGTGTGCTTTGTGCATGTGGCCCTTAGGAGCCGGGCACACAAACGCTCTGTACACACACGTTGTTCTGATCATGCGGTAACCGATCCCATCCCGTCCCATCTGTCGCGCGCCCCCAGTGAAAATATTGCTCCTAATCTACAATAACAGCCCTGAGACATTTCTGCAAACCAACCGGAGCGGCCCGGAGAGGAAGCCTTTGTTATCAGAGTCGTTCCAAACACACAGCGGGACGGCCCGAGCAACTCACAGATCCTCCCAGAACTGAGGTCACCACCATGAACCCTGCCGCAGATGACTGTCTGTCATTACACGTCCTGCAACAATGTCATTGAGTAGAGCAAGTTAACACCTATTCAAAGAGAAAGGTTGGATTTAGCAATATGTACAGCAAACGTATGGCTTTAAAGCAGCTTTTCTAGCCACAAGACGGGAGGCCAAGCATCCCCGTTTAAATCCCCCGTTTCATTTATTTGTACAAATGGTAATATTGGTGGTCATATTTACTAAACAGTGGGGTTCTAAGAGTCCTCCCCTTGGAATTTTAAAAGAGTCATATTTCTCAAACCATCTGAGGGGCCAGAGGATACATGCTGGAGGGCCGGATTTAGCCCCCGGGCCTGACGTTGCCTACCCCTGCTTTAAAGCATTGATACAGCAAAAGAAAAACTTTGTTTCTGTAGTGAAACGAGTAGTCGTGTGCATGTTGAACCAGCAACAGTTGTCAATGTCATGGCAAAAGCATTCACAAGGACCTGATGTAGAAGATGACTGAGTATTTGATCACAGAACCAAAGATGGTTGTGCCCTTGGGCAGGACACTTCATCCATCCTGCCTGTGTAACTGTAGAGTATCAGTGAGTGGTTGGCGGTTTAGCTGGTGGTGTGAATTAGCAGCCTAACCTCCCATCATGCATAGCTTCTGTGCGTGGTGAATGAATAACGACTACAGTCCATCTGTGTAGGTTCTCAGTCATGCAGGAGTTGTCCATCGTAGGCAAAGATTCTTCAGTCTTCATCCGTACTCTGTAGTTGAAGTGTAGGACGTTTCGATCTTTATCCAAAGAGCTTCGTAAGAGCGAAAAAGCACAGATGAAGACTGAAGAATCTTTGCTTACGAATGACTACAGTGTTTTCATTTTAGTTATTGTAATAATAACTCTTGTGCCTATAATAAGAATCTACAGAAAGTTCCTTGTCATTGTCAACAGTGAATATATAACAACTGGAAGTCGGTAAATTGAAAATTGTTTTGGATAAACCCTAATTATGCACCTGATACCCCATAATAAATTAATATGAATAAAACAAATAGCATTCAGTCAAATTATGTGGTGTAGACCTTGTATCCTCTTAAACTCAATCACTTAAATCAATGACACTCAGAACAAACCTTTATCTTAATCCGTATCAACACAACCCTATAGGCCTGTGTGCACATAGAGGCACACCTGACATGTGAATATATCACACGAGCACTCAGTTCACAGCTGGAGGGAGTAGAGTTACACACTGAGGGATCAACACTCTGATTTATGTGAGCATGAAGGGGGCAATACCGTGTGTCACCGTCCCCGCAGTGGATCTGAGGAGCACAGGCGCTTCTTAGAGAGAGAATTGTGTTTAGGGGATGGAATGATGGAATGGAATTTAACCGCTGTAAAAATAGACTTCTTCGTGGCAAATGCAACACAAATGTGCTGTAGACAAATGTATGTATTAGGCTTAGAGATATACTGCAAGAGCTACCACATTTACTACAATAACAGCCAGGTCAAATTTAACTTTTAGTCTAGAATTATTGTGGTACATGTACTTCACAAGCAGTTACCTGAGCCAGTGCAATTAAAGCTAAGTTGTTAATTATAAGCCTACGCTGTGCTGTCATCTGGGGTTAAAGTGGGATGTGCAATGACCAAAAAAATAAGAATATGTTGCATATAACAGACAATCCTCGTCACTGAACAGAAGCTTATTTTTCATTTACTGTGCTGCACCAGACAGACGTCTCCTCTACAGAGGTGAGACCGGAGAAATAATGACCTGAAAAGTGCGGCAACAGCCCATATGTGACAGACCAACACATCCAAGCACCTCCTCAACGGCATTTATCACGAAATCAAGAACTCTAGGAAAAAATCCACAAATGCAGGCCTAGTTTATCCTCTCAAGCTTTAACTTTTTATTAGACAACAATCAATCACATATGTGAAGTCTCAAGATGAAACTAGGCTGTGTCGATCGAGTGAAAAGTAACAAAGCAAAGTTTTTCACACAGTATTGCCTCTGAATCTACTTATGATAAAAGCAACAACTGAGGGCCAATTGTAATTTCGCTAGGGCTGAAACAACTAATTGATTAATCGTCAACTAATCGATTATTGAAATAGTTGTCAACTATTTTAGTAATCGATTAATCGTTTCTGGGATATACAGACTCAGACAGAGTAAGAATTACATCAAAATGTTGTATTTTTTGAGAAAAAACTATGTTGACTCTGAAGGCATTGGTTCTAGAAGTTTTTTTTGCAAATATTTTTGCTTTTGATTGTTCCAAATCTTGGATCATAATCTAATCCGAGCAGAAAGAGGACTCTCTCGCTCTCACTTTTACAATCCCAGAGTGAATTTTAGAGGTTCTTAGCTTTCAAATGAGGAGTGACATGTGGAACTTGTACAAAGAGCTTCCTACAAACATTAC
>OMNZ01020335.1:0-12049 GCA_900303255.1 Lesueurigobius sanzi | reverse complement strand
TGCCACATTTGCACTCTCATTCATCCTGATCTATTGTACATGTTTTTAGTGGTAGGGGAAACCAGAGCAGCCGGAGGACACCTACGCAGACACGGGGAGAACATGCAAACTCCACACAGAAAGGCCCGTACTGGCCCGGGATCGAACCCGGGACCTTCTAGCTGTGAAGCACGAGCGCTAACCACTGTGCACTGTGCCGCAGTTAGACATTTGTTTATCAATTCATTACTATGTCAACAGCTCTTCCCACCTCCAGCTAATGAAATGGTCTAGAAAAGTTTTTGCAACCAAATGAGAACTGATAAAGCATTGAACTGTGTAGCCTATACATATCAAAAATGATTATTAAAATATATTTGATGCAGTGACATCATCTGCACACCCTCTTCGTATATTTTCGAATTAAAATGTAGCATTACACCCCAGAAACAGGATGCACAGAACAATATTAGGCTTGTGGTAGTATCAAAATGCTGCTAGTGATAATGAAATCATGTGTTTATGTTACAATTTGATATTGAGTCTATGATATTAGTGATAACCTTTGACTTTGCGATATCACAGTTTTGCGGTTACTGTTACGTATCTAGTGACTAAAGCAGAAGGCCAGACATTAGTTTACCTCCCACAGTTCATGTCATTGTGTGTATGTGTTTGTCACCGGACACTAACAGAGTCATTGGAACAGTCAGAAGTAACTGGAGCGCGGCTTCTCTGCTGGACATTATAGGAATTTACGATGTGTTAAATGTTTCCTTTGTTCCTCCCTCAGTCAACTTGATCCAACAATTAGGAGAGGCAGCAGGCTGCAGAGCTCATGATGGCACTCCACCACCTCACACCACCTCTGACCTACCTCAATGTTTACGGATTATTCATTTATTCTATTGAAAATAACTTCAAAGGTCTATTCCACTTTTTTAAGGTTGGGGCTCGTGAGTGTAAAAGTATTGTGTCTAATTAATTACTAGCACAGATCCATGTAATACCCCCTTTGTTCCCAGTTAACTTCGTGGTTAAATCTGAAACCCTGATGGCACTTTGCCAGAGTTAAAATGCCAGTGGCTGTTTCTCATGCCCCTGGTCCCTGAAATAAACCCCATGCCCAGCTCAATTTGGCCAACTTATCTGGGCTGGGGCGGGGCAGGAAGAGCAGAGGTATAGCTTGCTGTAGTAATAATCATAAATCAGTGGTGAAACGCTGCCATGTCACATGCCAGACTGCGCACTAATGACCAGGCCCATCTTTCACTGAGTATTTTTATCTGTGCGCCCTGACACAGGCGTCTGGATGCGTCCTCTCGTTTTACGTCGTCAGCACCTCGCCGGCCTGAGCACAAGTTCCTCACATATCTATAAATACAGCCCCCCTCTCTGCCCCTCTCTGCTCCCCATGGTAGGACCGGAGCAGTGTGACTTGGCAATGGGACCTGCAGTCCTGGACCACGAAACATCTTTGGGCTTAGCCCCCGCCCCACACCACCCTCCAAGGAACAGCTGGCCAAAAAAATAGATCCATCTGCCAGAGCCTACAGATTCCACACTCGTTCCACTTTAATTAAACTATAACTGTACATGGCTCTTTAATCAGCATATTTTATTAGTAATTTTCTTCATCTGAGTTTGTGTTCATAGCCTGTGTCTGTTACGCACATAAACACCTGCGTATACTTCCTTTGTGCAGAATGTTCTGCCAAGTGTTTTAAGCTCTGACATGTGGCACTAGAGACTGCAGGTCTATTCTGGGCTCTGTCACAGCTTGAGCTTTTAATTTATTTGACCAGAATGTGTCAATCACAGAGCAACGGGTTATGGCCTGGAGACCTGTGGAGACCAGGGACCTCTTCACTTCATCTTCACTCACACTGGACCCCATGTTTTTTTTTTCTAAATGATCTTCAAAGGGTAGCTCTCTTCCATTTTTGTTGGGTAACAATGACCCTGTGGCCGTAAAAAAACACTCACAGGGTAAAAGACTTTGAGACCCCTGGATTAAAGTGTTTATAAACAAATAGAGACTTCACACACATTTCTCAGTCAGGTTTATGATTAGATCGGGGGCAAAGCTTTGATCGAACCATGGCAACATGCTAAATCCTACCCAAACTCTTCTGGATGTTGAGATAGGATCTGGTTCCTGTCCATCCTGTTAATGTGGCAGGTGCTATTGTGTAACATTTGCTGGTGACAGACTAGTGCCAGTAATACCAGCCACTGTCCCTTCTGTGCCAGGGCCTGACGAGCTTTAGTTCAGATTAGTGAATCTAAATCACAATACAGTTAGGCGACTGCATGCGTGTGCTTCAGTGATAGCAGCGGGTGAATGCAGTGCCAAGTGCAGAATCTGACCCTCTTAATGTGGAGCCAAAACACACATGCCCAGCTCAGCCCTCGTGTTATTCTACCTGATCCATGCCTGGCACCAGGATAGGTCCTATGCATTTACGTGTCATAACCAACTGTTGTTTTTTAAATTATTCCCAGTCCATATGAGCCGTGTATCTTATCACTTTGACCACAAACTTCATGTTACACTCCATTAGCTGGCTGCTGGTGTGGACTTGACATGTCTGAGTCATGACAGAATGCTTGTTCACCATGTTGGATGTCACATTCTTGATGAGCTGATGACTGGATCTTGTGAGCTAAATGCTCCAATGACATTGATAACTCTTGGACCAAATCACATGTCTCTGCATTGGTGTTTCAACTCCGGTCTCCAACAGCTGACCAGATGTTTCTCTTAGTTCATAACCCTAATACTCTGCCTGAAAATAGTAAAGTGTATAATGGTCAAAAACATATAGCCTACCGTTTGTATTATCTACAAAAACCTTGATTACTTTGTGTATAGACTGTCCCTGAGTGGATCATACTGTGAGACCTGTATGTGCATCTGGGTAATGCGTGTGCAACAGCACCTATGAGTCCTGTCTGAACTATAACTCACACTTTTTCTCATAGTTTGGCTGGTCCAGCGACTTACACTCAGGTGCGACTTATATATTAATTAATATGTTACGTTAACATATCAAACACCTATTCAGTTTGTTGTTTACGCTTTGTGTAGCTGAATAACCATCACTGTGTTACGTTTGCATACCGTACACCTATTTAGCCAGTTGTTGTCTATTCTATTGTTATTGTTATAACTTGCCTTGTCTGTTGTTAGTCTCGGATTTTGTAAAATAATATTCCCTCCAAAAATGTGACTTGTAGTCACATTTTGTAGTGTGACTTATACATATTTTTTTCTTCTTCATTATTCATTTTTTGGCTGCAGCAACTTATAGTCCGGAAAATACGGTAACATGTACCATGGAGACTTATTAAGATTGTACTGTATGTGGTCTGTCCGTGGATGGATGTGCCAGTGGTGATGTTTGGTGTGTAATTAAGATTATACGTCAATGGGAAGGTGAAAATCAGAGTAGAACAACCATTTCAATACTGCCTGACAAACGGTACAAAATAATGATTTATAAAATCCCACTAAATCCAATATCTGTACCAATCTCTGGAATGATCTGTGGAAAACATTGTTTGACCATTCAATTCTGGCTATATTTCCATAGGTTCATGGCTATTATAAGACGGAGTTCAGGAAGATCCTCAATGGCATGTCGAAAAGATGAGGCTTGGAGGTGCCATTATAATGAGTTCCTCATTTGACATTCCTTTCAGCTCGCTTACATGCAGTTCATACACATTTTTTTTTTGTGTACCCAAATTTTAATCTCGTGATGCACTTAAGAGAAATTTGAGCAAGGCCCAGTATAAAATTTGGACAATATTTCTACAAACTGTTCACTGCTGATCCTCTCTTGCAAAATCCACCTCATCATGGGCTTAACAGATGATGCATTAGGCTGTGGTCCATGCCACAAATAAGTATTTTTTTTCCTCAAAGTATGTGTGTATGAAGCCAGAAAAATCTGACTTCTCTGATTCTACAAACACTTTTTGAAGAAGAGGGTAAATGAAATCCTAAAAAATGGGAGATAGAAATGCATTTTCTAATCCTCCATGTCTGACCTCAGCAGCTATAATAAATAACAGCATTGAGACTGCTGGTTTAACCTACAATCACTGACAAGCCATAACAAACATCCACATTTTCAATTTAACTTCACTCCAAATATTCATCATTATCTGAGTCAAAGTCATAATGTCAAGACGAATTTAAGCCACAATATCAACCTTTTTGAGCCAACGCACCCTTTTTACAGAAGAAAAATCCCAAGGCACCCCACTAAACCAAAATGTCACAAAAAAGTATATTTCTTGAAATATAATGAACACATATCATATCACAATAATCACACATCAATAAGCCTCCATTTGGCTCATTTGCAGCATGACTGTGTGCTCCTTTGGTCTTAGTAATTGTTCTACCGGACCATATACGCCAATCAGGGGAAATCAGGCACCCCTGATGACTTCAGACGGCACCCTAAGGTGCCACGGCACCCTGGTTGGGAAACACTGCTATGGGCTATTTTGCACATGAAAAAGCATGCGCTAATATGGCTGGTCCATACAGTCACTGGTCAGTGAGTTATTTTTTACATAGAGGAGATAAATAAAACTGCAAGCGCGTCACTTGGACCAAACTATTAATAAGAATGTCATTCGGTGCGCCCCTCCTCCTACTCTGAACCCCATTACTCCTTTGGACACTTGCCCAATAGTGTCCGCATGGCAGCTGGACGCATGCGCACTGACGCGGAGAGTTCAATGATGAAGTTGGGTCTATGTTGCGGTGCAGCCTGGTACTCAAACTTGGACGCGGACTGACAACAATAATGCAGTTTCTCGAAGAAGCGGACACGACAGTCTTCCAAAACAAAACGCGACACTCGTCTTGGACTTTTTGAAAGCATTATTGTGTCGCGCAAGTTAAAGAAGTTGGTTATCTGTTTGTGGGACGGCTGAGGGAGGAATGGGCAGTAGCGGCTGAGGTGTTTTGGAGCCGACAGTGACCGCGTGTTGACAGTAGGGAGAGCTACAGAGACCGGTGCACTTGAGTATGAACCCTCTCCAACAGTAAAGGAACTCGGGGCTGGTGCTTCACGGACAAAATCTTCACAGCAGGTCAGTCCAGTTTATGTATGCACTTTTATTTAACATTACATGCTTCATTCTTTATGCAGTAAAGACGATAATTCTAGGTCATGTATCTTCTATCTCTTAGATGCATACAGTACATCAGCATTTTAAATACACCGATTTCGTAGATTTAATAACATATCAATTAGGTCATGCATTTTAATTTTGGCTTCATTTTACATTATGTTTTTTCAACTTTTAGCTTTGTCCAAAACGTAAGGCCTAACGCCCCCAAGGCCTGTTCGTCTATCTTTTTTTTTTTTTTCTTATTTTCTTTTTTTTTACATTGACTTTAGAAAGCCCTGTGTCTTATAGGATCGTTTTTTCACACCTTTCCAAACATTTTATTTGAGACGTTTTATCTGACGCACAAAGCGCGTCTCCCTGTGTCTTTGCAGGACGTGCGCACAGGTGTCCTCTGGCCCCTCTGCATCTCTCCCCTCTTCTTCTTCTTCCACGTGGAGTTTGTGTTTATATTTGATATGTAGGAAATGGGAATCTTACCCCGGGACCGCGCTCTGAAGGTCTTGAATGGCCCTGGCTATTGGCCTGCCCCTAACAACACCACGAGATCCGCGCTCACTCCAAATCTGATAGGCCTTCTGCACAGTCATCCACGCAGATAGGATTTCACATAAGCGCGCATACAAGTTAGCGAGAAAGCATTAACATCATGCACAAGTTATCCAGGATTTGGCCGTGATAGGCAGGGGTCAAAGGCGAATTTATCATTTAGTTAATTATTGTTATCTGGCCTTTTCAATGCGTGGGCCAAATGCAAACAAGCATATACGCTGTTTGTGTCTTTGTAAAAATAAAAAATAAAATAGTAGTAAAAAAAAATAAACACCCATCTGTTTTGGCCAGCTTGTATTTTTACAGGTGTATCACTTTTACGCACGTTACGCACGGCGTTATGTGGACAGCCTTTATGATTTAACCATCTTGCACGCACTCAGATTGAATTTTAAACCGCGCACATTGGTTACGCACCTCTAATGGGACTTCTAAAGCCTTGTGGAAACATAACTCCTTAAGTGTCTGCTTTTTAACTACGTGTCATGTTAAAATCGATTGATGCGTAAACGATTGCCGAGTCAATAGGCCTGAGTCGAATTTAATAGGCCTATGCGACTTTTCACTTGAACTCCTGCAGCAGTCTGCGGTTTGTTGGACATTGTGCTCTCTTCGGCTTTTATAGCGTGAAATTACCGCAGTGGAGCCGCGCGCACACGCACCCCGCTCCTCGCGATGTCCTGCGTGTTTCTTCTGCGCTGTCAATAGCTATAGTGAGAAATATAATTCTCTCTGTAGGGACGCCAAAGGAAATGGCGGGCATTATTGATTCCCAGCGCAGTGTCAAGTGACTTCTGGGAGGGTCTCGAGCTGGGGAGACTGTGCGGAGGGATGTGAAAAGTCTAAGTACCAAGTTTAGGTCAAGAGGATGCAAGTCCGGCCTTTAAAGATGTGGACTTTTTGAAGGTGGAATTGGACATGTTACACTGAGAATATGTCCCCGCCGTAACACTAATCTGTAAAATGTATTTCACAAAATCTTTAGATTTAAAATAACTCTTTGAAGACTGTAAATGGGCTATATCCTTTATGGACCGCAGGAAGAATAGTCTATACCTAGGTATAGACTAATGGGGATCCAATAATAAACAATAATCCAATAATAAACAATAGCCTATGCTTTTATGAGATGAAATGCATGTGCATTTCCATTTTTTTTTTCTTTTTTATAGTTTTCTAGCTGCCAGGGGGGTTTCTTCTTTTAATATCAGATTTTCTCTCAGCCTTGTAAAATTATTCAGTGATGGATATGGTTGGCATGATATTTCCTATCATTGAAGCTGCATTTGAGAGTAAAATTATACATTATTTAGACTTGGCTGTTCTTTATAAACCTGTGTGCAAAATATCCAAGCAGATATTGAAAGTATTCAGACATTTCTAGTAGATGAAGAATTGTTTTAATTTCATAGCTATTATTCTTGTTATAGGAATAACATTAGTCTACGAAAACATAACCCATCACAACTCTTCATATAACAAAACATACTGAATATTATATGTTGCACGAAAGGTCTGCTTGAAGATTTATGCTTTGTGAAATTTTAACTGTCTAAAACAAAACAAAAAAACTGTAACATATCCAAGTACCACATCCATCAAATACTTCACCAGTTTCCTAAAGGCAGAGGGTGAAGCCGAGACACCGAGGTCTGTCCTCCACAGAGGTGAGAGAGAGGAGGAGGGGGCAGAGAAGGGGGGAGGCCCGGGCACAAATCAATTCACCTAAGAGACGCATTATTGTCTTGGGTTTCAGGCGAGGAGCAGCTCAACGCTATGAAAAATTAAAAGGATGCCAGTTAGTTTAAAGGATTGAGCCAGAACGGCGCACACACAGACGCACACAGAACATGCTGCGATAGGGACAAGTCTGAACAGTTACACCAGGCAAAAGTGAAGGAGGCGAAATGGAAGATACATGACTATGTTACAGAAATATTTCAATAAATAATGGTTTATATTGAAATGACTACCCATAACACATGTCAGACAATGGACAGTAAAAAAGAAAGAACACTATGTACAAAAAGAAGTGCTAATAATTGTATTATTTTCATTTAAGGTTCCAAGGTCTTATACTTACAACAATGAAAAAGGGAGTCAAAGGTTAAATGTTTAGTTGTGTCCAAACACATTCCCAACATTTGTAGCATTTTAACATCCCAATTCTTCACAGAAATTCGTTTATATTTTATTTCAGGTACATTTTCCTCTCAATAATGTTTAGTATCCATTATGCTGAAGAAATTTGAAGAAGTTTTCAATATTTGAGAGTGCAAAGATGTAAAATAAGTAAAAAATAAGCAAAAAATACCAATAATATAAGCAATTTTCACAGCTTTCAGGGTCACTGTTACAGAAATGCTCACAAAAACTAGCCTGCCAGCTCATGAAATTAACACAAATGCTTTATAATTAGACGTAGATGTCTGAGTATACAATGTACAATACAAATTCCATTCCACTACAAGAAAAAAGGATTGAAAAATATAGAAAACAATTATTCTCGATATGAAAAACCCAAGCGCCTGTTCTAGATCGTGCACCAGAAGAAGCTAATTAAAGTATTTACCTGGCCCCACCTTTTCACCTTTCGTGGGAACTCCATCTCCCTTTGTTTGCGTGTGTGTATGCGATTTTGCTCTCCTTTTGTCGAGGTGTCAAACATGTCTTCAGGCTCTTGCACAGAGAATATATTGTTTTCTTTTGTCGTGGTATTATCAGCCTTTGCGTGACACAAAAAGGCAGGAACGAAATTGTGATGTGTGTGGGGTTTTTTTTTTGTCTTTTTTTAAATACACAAAATCTTGGCTTCTTATCGCTTGTCGAATTTTTCGAACCGGAGCGCGCCAACCTGTCTCCTGTCTGGTCTGAACGGGGTCACTCACTGGCTTTGTGTCCGTAGTCAGCTTGTGTGTCTGCGCTCCAGAGCCAGCCAAGAGGCCCGATCGGTTACATGTCTCTGTTTTCATTGTTGATATTTACTTCTGCAATTCTCTGTCCACTTCGCCCCGGGCCGAAGATGATATGGTGAAGTTAGCGCTGCTGCTTCCCCGCGCCGCGCTCCTGTTGCTCGCTCATAAACACATGGACCGGACATCTCCTCCGTCTTCATTTGCATAGAGGCCTTAATCTGCGCAAAGATGCATGTTATGTCTGCGAAATAAATGAGGAGACCATGAGGAACATCTTCATCAATTACTTTCAACAATGATACTTTACTACTAAATTTAAAATATTATTCCCATCTAGGTGTTGGATGATATGCTTTTAAAGAGTGAGAGTGTGTACAAGTGTGTGTAAACAATGATTAAAGCTTAATAAGACTAAATGACTATTCCCTGTTCAGAACATCCAACAGCTTGGCCCAGCTTCTCAGTCTAATAATACTAGTCCATATTTTTTCTTTCAAATCTTCACTTACCTATTTGCAAAATCTACAATCTTAATGCTTTTACCATTTGCTCTGTCCTGGCACATTTGAAATGGTTTCTTCATGCTTGTCCCCATAGATACTTACATTTCTTTAGCAAATTCTTGTTTTAATACACCAAGCGTCATGCATTCCTTTACATTTGGCTCTGGTATTGCCACAACAAGAGGTGGCTTGGTGAGAATCAGGCCTATTTTGCTTATTTGTTTGGGAAATCCATTGTATCCGTCTTTACATGATGATGGCAGAACGTTGCCAAAGGAAGAGTCCCAACATAACCATGTTTTGTCATGGTAAAAACCAAAGCATGGAAATGATCTATTCAAAAAAAAAAAAATGAACATAGGCTAAATGTTCAATGGGTTTTGAACTAAAACTTCCTTTACCTTGCATTAATATTTATTACAGGGACAGTGTACAGAGACATCAAGCTCATAGAGACAGATATGTACTGCACCATGTTATAGCTATATAGATCATTTCCATTCATAGTCCCTGGTTACAGAGAAATAAATAACAAGAAAAAAAAAAGCAATCGAATAAATATAAAAATACAGTCGCAGCCACAATTATTGGCCCCCCTTAAATTATGGAACATTTTCCCAAATGTTTGCAACTTTGATGAAAATTGATCTTATCAAACATTCACCAGTGCTATTTAGAAGCTTTTGGTACATTTTGGAATATAAAATACATGTATAGGTTGTCTTTATATGAAATAAAGGTAAAAATGAGTTGTTGACCTCAATCCTATAGAGAATCTGTGGCATGTGCTGAAAGTGAATGTCCATGCTCGGAAACCATGCAGTTTGGACCAGCTAGAACAATTTGCAATGGCCTTTTTTGTTTAAACTTGGTGTAAACAATAAAAATATCTTATTTAAACTTATTGGACATTGTCTTTATAGTGTATAGTGTTCCTAGAATAACAAACACTTATTGTTTATGGTCATTTTCATGGAGAAATAAAGAGTCATGTCTAATTTTATAAGGGGGGCTACGACTGTACACATATAATTCCTTGTTTCTTTCTTCTGCAAGTTTGGACAGTACAGTAAGATTTTGAGAAATGATCTGTGTTTTCTCCCTTAATTCCGCTAATCGTGAATAATCATAAAATCACAATATTTTTTCCCTCCATGAGCGCAATTTAGAATCGCGACATCCCGACCGAACACACATCCGGTCCCATAGCCGCACTGTTTTTAGTGACACACCGCAAGGGCGCACCCAGCTCACGCTAATATTTTATGAGTCCGTCCTGCACAAACAATAATAAGGGGCACATTTGGGTCACAGCAGCAGCCCAGCACATTGGAATTTGTGTGACTAATTGTTGGTGATTGCCCTTTGTTGTTCCCCTTCAGTAAGTGGCAGACCCCTTCAGAGAGAGCCATGGAGGCCTCGCAGGACCTGAGCGAACAGATGGTGAGTCGCTGCTACTGTATGTATGTACATGACCGAGGGAGAGTTACCTTCGACAGGCCACACAGGCACCAGCTATAGATGCACTGCAGGCCTGTATGTGTGTGCTAACAAACAGCAGATGTGGCCCGTGGTCAGTGTACAATAACCATATGGCACCGGGGCGAGACCCTAAGACTTCATTACGCGCCAATCGAGGAAACATTTGACATAAAATGAGTGTAGAATTTAAAATAGAAAAATGTTAAAATGTATTTTTTTCTCTGTACTCAAGTTGGGAACAAATCCCGTAGAGTTTGGCAGTGTGTTTTGCCAATAAAGTATAGCATTGTGTTCTGGGAAAGGGGTACATTCCAAGCTAGTGGAGATTTTAAACATGGTTTTCAGTACTTTTTTTATGGGAGTGCTGTATTTAGCTAATGTATGTAATGTCAAATGTTTGCTTTTTACTCCCAAAATAGCAAATTTCTACAATAACATTCAACAATGTCACACTCAGTCAATACCAGAAACATGCTCTTTTCATTCTGTTAAAAATATTACATGTCAAATAAGGACAGGCTTGACAAGAGAGAAGAAGAAAAAAAGAACAACTATATTTTTAATGTAGTTTTTTTCTATTTTAGTAATTTTTTTGGCCTTGGTTTGGTTCTGATTTAGTGTTTTTGGAGTCTTCTTTAGACACAATTTGCTGAAAGAGATATTACATGTGTCTGAATTGAATGAAACGGTTTATCTAAGTATCGCAATAATATTGTTACCGCGACATTGCATGCCCGTATCGCATATCGCAAGCTTTTTCAATATCGTACAGTTGAGGAGGTATTACTCTTGCTTGATGCTGAGGTTACACAAGGTGGCAAAGGTGGAGATTTCCATGTCCTCCCTGTGTCTGTAGTCTGATGCACAACCGGCTAATCCTCCAGCTAGATACTCCTAACCATGAACCTACAGTAGCTCTAGATCTGGAGATGGGTCCTCAGGCTGTACCAAGGAGACTGAGCTAGCAGCTTTGAAAGATGGGTCAAATGTACCTAGGGATGTCGAGATTACCACCGTAATAAAAGCTCACGGTAGGTTTGTTGATATCATTTTAGAAACCGGGATTAAATGCTTTTATGTCTTATAAAAAGTAGTGTGTGAGTATTTGGGCTAAATGCAGCGCTCTCACCGGTAAAGAAACAGCGTGCAGTGTTACATCCGCTTCGAAACTCATGAAGTCAGTGACAGGTTTAAAAATCCAGAGTGCAGAGAGTAAATCTTTTCCATCTTCACATAATAATAAACAACCAACAGTAGCACTGACCTGGACACATGGAATTGGGATGTGTAGTGGCCAGATATTGTACTTTATCTTCTCTTTCTTCTTTTTATTGTTGTAGTGCAGTGGTTCCCAACCTTGTTTGTCTTGTGTACCCCTTGGGCTTTTTATTTATACTCCAAGTACCCCCTGCCTCGATGGCTTTGATGATTAGTGAGAAAATGAATGACTAATACTCCTATTTA